>JANHAO010029398.1:0-10396 GCA_026873985.1 Saraca asoca
TCCAAGAAAACATGATATTGGCTTTTCAGTTATTTTTCAACATTCAAAACTAATAAGTAGTGATATAAAACTCGTTTAGGGTTAATAGTAGTCATCTCATGTTTGGTTGACCTTATGGTCCCACTGTTCATATCGGTTATATCTCAAATTATATAATAGTTTATTGTGATTGAATGGACTAGACATAATAGGAGAAAATAAAGATATAAAGATTCAAGGTCACTCATGAACACGTAGAAGGAAAATTAAGTCAAATAAATCAAAGATGATAAGGTATAATGCTGCATGTGTATGATTATATATATATGTATATGTATATGATATTATACGTTATGTGATATATATATATATATATATGAATGTATGCTCAAAATGCTTTCAACCTAAAGTTGGGTCAGAAGCTTCAACTCATTGAGTACTCGAATTATACTCATCCCATTCCTTTAACATTTTAGGTTATTGGAATTCTTGAGGATTGTTTTAGTTAGAGCAAACTATTCTCTATTATATATGCATGTTATTAGGTATGTGATATTTTTTGTTACATTTTAATGATTGTATCCGCTCAACCAAACAAAGGTCTAAAAGATTATGTTTTATGATTTACAAAATGATTTTGTTTTATTTTTTTAAAACCTGAAGAAAGGTTTTATGAAAATGTTTTTTATTAAGAATATTGCTTCTCATGTATTTAAATTAAATGCCTGTAATAATATATTTAGCATTGTTTTTCATGATTTTCAAAATATAAATGATTTTATGCAAGGAAATGTTTGTGGGTTACTACTTGGTGATTTGTGCTGACCATATTCCCAAAATTAGGACGTGATATGCATAGTCTTGTACTACTTTAAGAAATGTTTTAAGAGAATATTAGATTTTTAAGTTAGGATCAAAATTAAGAAAAATTTACTCATGAATACAAACATTCACATGAATGATTTTAGCCAAATATTACCCCAAAATATTTACATCTAGAGAGGTGCATATTCTATATTTCTATGACATTGGAATGTTTTAGTCATATAAAAAGGTTATTATACCCATTATTCCATTAATGCCTTACCATTGTTACCATCTTAACCCACCACCATCACTTATATCATTAATTATTATCTACCACTACCTCATGTTATTGGCAACTACCCACTACCACCTATCACCATTGACCACTATTCACCATTACTTACTACCATTGATTGCTATCCATCACCATTGATCGAACAATTTTTGATGAGAATGTTAATGAAAATTTAACAATATTCTAAATATATATAAATTAATTAAAACACAAGATTGGAATATTCTCATGAATCTTTTTAATTATACTAAACATGATAATGTGACATTTTCTAGAATATATGATTTCATGAAACAAATGTCCCATTAAAGATGTGTAAGAAAAAGATGAAATTTTGAGCTGAACTTTATAAGTAATTTCATATATAATAACTCAAAAATACTTAAAAGAGAAGGATGAACAAGAAGAATAGAATAGAAAAAAATTCCTATTTTACATGAAAAAAAAAACTAAAACAATACTATTAAATGACATACTTATTTAATTTTAGTTTTCTAGGCTCTTAATATTTGCAAGAATTTGGTTTTGATTTTGTTTAGCCCACCTAAGACATCCTTCATACTCATTTCTCTCATCTAGGGACTCCACACAACAACTTAAAGCCAACTCCATAATAGCTAATAATGCAACTTCTATAGCAGAAACAATGTGCTCTTCATCCTCCATCAAATTAAGATCTAAAACTAGAATAATCCTAGATGGAATTGACTCTTGTACCCATGCCTTTAGGCTTAGCCCTTCTACAAACATTTCATTTGTTGGCTTCTTTCTTGTAAATACTTCCATCAACATAACTTCATAGCTATATGTGTCTCCTTTTATGGACACCATACCTCTTATCCAAATTTTGAAATTTTGTAAAAGAAATAGAGTAAATGAGATTTGTATTACCATACAAAGTAATTTTAATTTAAGTTTTACAATTGCAATTTATCATAATTTTAGTTTGAAACATGCAACCACAATTTAAGAAATTTGTAATATATAAAACATACATACTAATGTTACCTAGTGCAATATAGCCAAAAGTGGCCAAGGTGTCAGTATGTGTTCTAGATTGTCTTTCTTCCAAGAGCTTAGAGATGCCAAAATCACAAACATGAGCAACCATATCTTCATTTGACAAAACATTGCTTGGCTTCAAGTCACAATTAACAATAGGTTTTGAGATACCATGATAGAGATACTCTAATGCAGATGCTACATCTATCATTATATTCAATCTTTGTGAGACACTTAAAAAATAGTTATGAGAATATAATCACTTTTCAAGGCTCCCATTTGGCACAAATTCCATAACCAAGGCTTTGAAATCAATTCCATTTGAACAACTATTGATAATTTTGATAAGATTTTGATGACGAATATTGCACATTACCTCATATTCTACTCCAAAACTTCTAAAAGCTTCTTGTAAATCCAAATTGAACACTTTAATTGCAATCTCCATTCCATTAGAAAGCCTACCCTTGAACATAAAACCAAAATGTTCTTCACCAAGAATATTACTCTCATCAAATTTCCTTGTTGCCTCAAAAAGTTCAAAGTAGGAAGTCTGAGTAGGCAAGTTCAATGATGGCAAGTCCATATTATTTATACTTGAATCTTTGGTGTATTTTCTCCTAACTATAACCAAAATTGCAAAACCATCAAGAATGCTTGCCACAATTAATGGTATCATCCATTTCAAAAGAAGCTTCTTTGTTAAATACCTATGCTTTCTTGCAATTTGACATGTTGGTACTTCTAAATTAGGTTTACCACAAAGTGCATCATTCATCATGAATGACAGAGCTCTAAAATTACCAAAAAGGCAACCAGTAGGAATTACTCCTTATAGTCTATTGAATGACAAATTGATGAATTTTAGGTAAATAAGTTTCTCTAATGACTTGGAAATCTTGTCAGTTAGAAGATTATGAGATAAGTCTAAGTATTCCAAACTTAAAATATTTCCAATTGAATCAGGAATAGGTCCTTGTAACAAGTTATTAGCTAATGAGAAATTTAATATGTTATCCAAACCACCAATCTCTCTAGGAATTGTACTTGAGATTTGATTCATTGAAAGATCCAATTCAAACATAGCTTTTAGAGTACTAATATCCAAGGGAAAAGATCCACTTAGATCATCTGATGACAAGTTCAGCTCCAAGATATTTGAAAGACTTCATAGTGAAGAAAGTATTGTTGAGTTCAAATGATTGGCATCCAAGTGAAGCTTTCTTAATGTAGACAAACTTCCGACACATTTTGACACTTGTCCTGAAATCATGTTGTCACTTAGAGAAAACTCTTTCGAACTTTTTAATTGACAAAGTGTGCTAAGAATTGAGCCATTGAGTTTGTTGTCTTGAAGCTCCAAATGCTAGAAACAAACCAAACTACCAAGTGTTGTAGGAATTTTCCCAACAATTTCATTCCCATTCAAAGATAAATCAAACTATTTCTATAGGTTGGCAATTTCTAGAGGGATGTTACCCTTGATATTGCAATTCCAAGCATTGAAAAGTTCAAGAAAGCTAGAAAGATTTCCAATAGAATTTGGAAGTGTTCAATACAAAGGATTCACCAATAATAAAAGCCTTTCCAAATTACTACATTTTATCAATGAAATGAGAAAGCTCATTTCCTGGAGAAGCAGGATCATTGGTTAACTTGTTTCCCATCAGATAAAGTTTTTGGATGTTCCTTAAATTGCCTATTGAATTAGGTATGATTATTATGAATGAATTATTTACAAGAGATAGTTGAAGAAGGTTTGTGGCATTGAAAGGGTGCATCGGAATTTCTTCACTGACATTGTTTCTTGAAATATAAAGGCATTGGAGATTGGAGAGACTGTGGTATGGTTAAATTGGAAGATTGCCTAAGAATGTATTATTTGACAGTGACAGGCTTTTTAATCTTGAGGTATTGAAGATGATTGGAGGAATAAATCCTATTAGCAGGTTAGTTTGCAAATACAGTGTGCCAAGATTGTGTAAGTTGTCACCTATCTCATATGGTATAGTACCTACAATCATTAAAAGATAGTGGAAATAGACATTATATTTTCAATAGATGATTATATATATATATATATATCATTTGCATTTAATAATTATGCATAAATAAAACACACAAAAGGGAGAATATTTCTTGATTTTATGATGGACATATATAGCAAAGGTGAGAGGTAAAAATAAAATAAACATAAATGGGAAAAAAAGGAATAGATTGAAATTAAAAATCTATATTATGTAATTTTTTTTAACAAAATTGGTATGATTATTTTTGACATATTATGCTATAACATGTTGTAGAAGAATTATTATTTAATACATGTAATGCCAATTTCATTGTTTTTTTATTAGTAAAAGAATATATGGCATTATCTTGAATCTAAAAAAAATACAATGGTTCCATTTATTTTTGTTATCATTAACCTCTATTTTTCTAAATTGAGTAAATTTGTATTTTGATAGTAACTAATGATTTTGGTTAAGTTGAATTAATTTATTTTCAGTAGATCTTTATGGATGGCCTTCAAGTTTTGGTTGAAGACTTAGATTAGGCCATGTTTAAAATAATTCTGTAAAGGTATTGGATTATTAGAATTTAGCTTATTTTTTTAAAATTACCTTTGGAAGGTTTGCCTTAAGATTTGCTTAAAACGCTTTTGAAATATTTTCATCAAAAACATTCCAACTTGTTCCTAAATCATTTATCATATTAATTTAATTTAGAATCCTATTTTTGGATTGGTTTATAAAGATTAAAATGGATTAAATTGGTTTTGAAATGAATCTACAAAATATATTTCACAATCTCTAGGCTTGTGATTTGAATTAAGAGTTTTGAACTAATTTTGTAATCATAATTGCTAGAACATGGCAAGGTGTTCTTGCCTTGTGATTTGAATAAGACTTCTACACTTGTTTTTTTTTATTATGATCACAAGTATCTCAAAATAGGCTAAAAGTTTGGAACAACTTGTAATTTGAATTGAATTTCATTTTACTTTTCTGTGAATTCAAATTATTGCCTTCTAAATTGTTTTCACAATTCTAATCACATGAATTCTTAAACTTACTAAATGATTGTAACTTTTGGCAATTCAAATTGATTTTTAAACTACTTTGCTATGATTTGAACTAAAGCATTCAAAATTGAATCTCACGATTTTGCACATGATTATGATTGTAAATTCGAAACTTGAATTCATAATTATGATCGTGATTCTAATCGTATGGGAAAATTTTTAAAATGATGGTTAGTTTTACTGAGTACCATGATCTCTTGCTATAAATACCTTTTTTCACACATTTTCTTAGTAGCAAATCCCTAATTCTTAAGAGGCAAATATTCTCTTTTCATTTATGCTTCAATCTTTATCCAAATTCTTTGATTTTGATTTAATTGATTCCATATCTATTGAGCTTCAATTCTATAAATCTTAACTATAAAGTTTTTTAAATTTCTTTTATATCCTTCAAACAGATTTGGGGTTTTTTAGGGTGTGACTTACCTAGGATTAAAAGAGCGGTTGAACTCTTTGTTTTCCTTTTTTGAGTGAGTGATTGAGCTTTTCAAAGGGGATTTTGGTTGTGGTTGGACAATCATTGTAAAGGCCTTTCCTTATGCCTCTTTGAACTTGGAGGGACTGATATTATAGTATATTGAAGCTTAGTTGAGAGCTTAAAAGTGGATGTACATCTTGAAGATTATTTTTCAAGGGAGAACTACTATAAATCTTGTGTTTGGATCTCTCTATTCCTACTCTCCTTATTTTCTAGCAATTTATATTGTGTTTTCTACTTTTGCTCTTGTTGATATGTGAGATTTTTCCTTGCTTTATTTTATTGTGAAATTTCACTAAACATTTTTATGCCTCATTATTCTATGTTTTTGTCCATAAATTGGTTTACTTGAAAGAAGTGATTTCCATCTATAAATGTGCTGATTGAGGCATTGCCTATGTATAGTTAAATGAATTGTTTTGTACCAGTCTTTTGATTTGTTATTTCTTCTGTGCAAACATTGTCATCTAGCTATTTTGGGTTTGTTTGAATCAAAATAATCCCATAACTTTCTAAAATCAAGAGATTTTTAAAGAGAGTACTAAAAATCATGAAAGATTTTAAAACATCCAATTCAGCTCTATTGGGTGTGGATTGCCTTATACTACAATTTTGTTAGAAAATATCTTTTGTAGGAAAATTTTATTTGTTTATCTAAAAGTAAAAGATTTTTATATTACCTATATATCTTGTAATTAACCATGATAACGGGGAAAAACAACTTCTACCTCAAAGGAGTGGATGTTATTTTCCACCATCTTCCCATGTTAAATATTGAACAAATAAAATATTTTTTATAATATTAAATTTTTGTAATCATAATCACAAGTAAATAAGAGATTTTTCTGTAAAGGATGTCCTCCACAAAACAAATAGAACCAAAGGATAATATTTTTTCTTTAGGTGTTTTACATACTTACCTCAATGTTCTAGGAAAAAAAATACAATCTCTAGGAGAATCAATGATAGTTTTATTAAAGAAGATTGGAAGAATACTTGTGAAGAAGGTTTGTCCTAAATATAAGCATCTTAATGAAGTGCAGTTGGCAATTGAGCTTGGAATTTTTCCTCCAACTTTATTGTTTAAAATAGAAATCTACTGCAATGAGTGAGCCTGGTTACACATTTCTTCTGGAAGTTGACCTCCAAATTTGTTGTTTCAAAGATTAACTACTCTCAAAGAGCTGATGTTCAAAAGAGATGGTGGAACTAGACCTGTCATGCAAGTTAAACCATATTATAAAAAATATTATATGTGAGGTTCCAAAATACAGATCTTGCCCTTTTGATGTTTACAAATTGTATACTCTTTAAGCCTGAGAGATTAGATTCTTGTTGCACAAGGTTTTTTTAAAAAGATTTCTATTGGAAGATAAAGAATGTATTGAAGTGACTGGAATTGTTATGAATTTAATCTTCAATTATTCAAATTGAGCAATAGCAGAATATTAGAATTATATCAGCAATATAACAATGCATTTAGATTACAATTGTAGTCATGTAGTAATGCATCAATGAAAGGTGTAGAAAAGATAAACAAGAAACACTAGGGTTTTAAAGTGGTTCAACTTCACCTGAAACCACAGATGAATTCTACATCTGCTGGATCAATCTTTAACTAAATGATCTTTTTTATTACAATTCACAGGATTTAAACTGGGCTCCTAAAAACTAGTTTACAACAAGATTTCACCGAGCTCTTACCTAGCCTAGATACACTAACAATATATATTCAACTTAATTATAATCAACCTTATGACTTATAGAAGATGCAAGGGAAGATCAACCTCTTCCTTGTATCTTTGGTTCCTAATCAACCTTAGAAACCAAAAAAAAAAAAAGGCAAACAAGATTTTGTAATAGAAAATAATACCAGACTTTGAGATGAAAATCTCAAATAACTAACTATATAATCCTCAGATAATTTGATCCAAGCAGTTAATCAATTGTTGTTTTGAGAGGTTGAGCTAAATCAAATGAAGCATAAGAAACTCTCTCTATTTTTCGCACTTAAAATGATAGAGAAATGATATGAGTTCTGTGTTAAAAATAAGAGTGAGAGGGTATTTATAATTATTATAATTGACATTTAAAAATAACTGATTTTTAAGTCTTAAATCAATTCATAAATTGATTCATAATGGTTTTAATTAACTAATAATTGACTTATTGATTTGTGAATCGATTCAGCTTGTGAAAATCATGAAGAAATTCATGGCCGAATCAATGCATGAATCGAATTAACCCTTTATGTAAAAAAATTCATGAATCGATTATTTAATCAATTTAAAAGGTTTTCGAATATTTTGGTAAATATATTTTCAAAAACTGTTCTTCATGAATCAATTTGAGAATCGGTTCAAGTACATTCCACAAGATTCCTTTTATGAATCGATTTGTGAATCAATTCAGAAAGTGAAAAATATTTTTTTATGAAAATTTAACTTGTGAGAATGTAATAAAAATATAGTTAGAAAATATTTGATATAAACTCATTTCATTTGATTTATTTCGGCCTTAGATTAGCTATTTTAGAAAAATATTTGGATCAAAAACTAATTAGATTATACTTACAAAAGATACTATAGACATTTATAAACTCTAAGACTAGGTTGGATCTCTTGAAATCTTCAATGTCACTTGATCAATCTTAAGTTTGCAAAATAAACAAGCATTCAAAGTGTATCGTTAGATCGTGACATCAAATAAAATTCTTTTTTAACATCAAAACTAAAGAAGACATGATAGCTAGGCTAACAATATGTATTCAATAGTATTTAATTTATCCATTTTTTTGGTTTGAGACATTTCTATATTGTTTTTTTTTTAATTTAAAACATGACAATTTGGCTATCTTTGATCCACTTTGTTAACACAATACTTGCTTAAATTAATACTCTTCAATTTTTGTCTGAAGAAAAAGCATATTATTTATCGGTGCACTCCACTCTTCTTTCTCTTGAATCTTATGTATTATTCAATGTTTATTAAAAAATTTCTCATTAAAATACATTCTCAAAAAACTTTTAACTAACATATTTGAATGGTTGTTATTAGATTTTACATTGATGGTTAGAATTAAAATATAAATAAATGTTACATGATCACTTAAAAAGGTTAAATGATTTTATATTTTGATCATGATCATTAATACAAGATTTAATGGTCATGATTGAGTCTTTTCACTACCATATAAAGGCAGTTGATATGTCCATATATATATATGTGTATGTGTGTGTGTGTATGATATTTAAAAGCAAATATATCCTGAAACTATATTAAAAAGAAAACAAATGTTGAAAAATTATAGAATTGATAGAGCTATTAGAGTTGCAAGTGTGAAATCATAGAATTAATCATCTTCATCTAATTTTGAACAAACATTTTGAAATGGTGCCACTTCTTGAAAATAGAGCCAAATGTGTTGTTGCATGTTACTATGAGTCTAATAATGAATGATTCAGTTTTCAATATGCAATTGTGAGAAGGGGAGATTGATTTTGCTTTCCAAACAACTATTACTTTTGGACTATTTCAACTTTTTTTTTGGATAGCTCAATTTGATTGGCATATAATTAACTTCTAATTGTATGATTAATCAATAATTTAATTTAGGCATGCAA
Source organism: Saraca asoca (assembly GCA_026873985.1). Classification (NCBI taxonomy): domain Eukaryota; kingdom Viridiplantae; phylum Streptophyta; class Magnoliopsida; order Fabales; family Fabaceae; genus Saraca; species Saraca asoca. The sequence goes on from JANHAO010029398.1 coordinate 9,267, forward strand.
TTTATACAAGGTATATCAACTAAGCTTACTACAATTTATTAATGGCTTATGTATGACAAGGATTTTTTTTTAAATTGATGTTTCAATACAAATAGAAATGATTTCAATTCATATTCAATAAAGTTCAATTGAAAGATAAATTTTAATGAAATCATATTAACCCTTTGATTGGTTAGAAAGAAAAAAAAAATAGAGGAAAGAAAATAAGAAGAAAGAAAATGAGAAGAAAAGAAATTGTAGTTTTGTTGATTGGTTGGAAAGAAAATAAGAGGAAAGAAAAGAGAAAAAAATGTAATTATGTTGATTGGTTGAAAATAAAATAAGAGAAAAGAATAGGGAAAGAAAAAAATTTACATCTCTTGAATTTCTCTTAAATTTGGTGTATGTTTAAAATATCCGCAAGTGCATGGCGCAGTTACAACTAGTATTGGCAAATACGGGTCGATCCCACAGGGAAGCTATTTCAATTACTAGAATCTTTACAATTTTACTATTCAAATTAAATAAAAAGTAAATAAAAGAGAATGAAAGAAAGAATGAAGAATAGAAAATAAAAGAAGAGATTACTTAAAGAAAGCAAAGAAAGTAAAGTAATAATTAAAGAAGATAATGAATGTAAAAAGGTCTAGGATTAGAACTCACCTCACCTATGATTCTTGGCAAACAATAGAAACTTTTCTTATTATAATTATTTAGGCAATTGGGGCTGATTTGGCCTTCATTAATTACTAGCCTCTTTCGAGGTCTAATAATCGTACCTAATTCATATAATACCTACTTTCGTGGATTAAATTAAACTTTGGCCCTTTAAGTTCTGTGCTAATCAGTTTGATCCTAAGAGATTTCCTTCTACTTTCGTGACTAGGATTCTCTTATTTAACTATCAGGTTTCCAGCAATAATTTTCACTTTTCAATTTCTCAAATATCTACCTAAGATTAGATAATAAGTTGATCAGGCATAATAGTTAAACCAATTAGGCATAATAATTATAATAAGGGTTTTGCTGAAACAATTGCCTAAGAACTCATAGGTGGACTAATCCTAATCCTAGAGTAGGATTTTACTCATACATAATGAAAATAACCAAAGCAAATAATAAGAAACAAATCATTATAGGCAAAGAAAAGA
>JANHAO010029399.1:0-10387 GCA_026873985.1 Saraca asoca
ACTCTATATTACACAATTGACTACGTGCACTTGCGTAATTTTGAGTGACAATTTCATTTTAAAACTCACACACTCAACAGTTTGCTGCATAGATAACTCGGAAGACTTGTCTTCTCCGATAACATGGAGGGATCTCATATAGATCTCAGACCGTGTCCTCACGGTAGAGCTGTGAGGTGATTATTCGGCCAGCCAAGTTCCTAACGCTTCCTGAGTTGCCCCCTTTATGAATCAAAGCAAGAGCTGGAGATCGAAAAAATAAGGAGCAGTAATACTTGTTCCCTCTCCATCGATGAAGGTCATTGAAGAGGAGTTTGCCGTTTGAGAAAGCTCCAGTAAGAGAATTTTTGGGGACTTGGAACAGTTTGGAGGCTTTAGTCAGCAAGGGTTTGTCCCTTTGTATTTCAATTGGCTTGTATTCAGAGCTTTCTAATATAATTCTGCCTTGTTGAGGTCTTTTAATGAATAAGATCATCTTCACAATCCTAAAATACTGTCATTTTTTTGCATGTATGAGCTTTTGTGTTGATTCACATAGACAACCAATTGGCTAGACATCATCAGACAGAACACCAGTGTACACGAGTGCTTGTTGAACCTGCAGTCGTACTGTTCATAACCAGAAAATTGCATGAGAGCCACGAATGGTTAGTCGCACGCAAGCTGTGAAATAAAACAATTTTGTTGCCTTAGGCAAATAATCAATTCATCAATTCCCTATGCTTCAGCGGGCACGAAGCCACACTAGCATTGAGTGTTTAAGAGTGCCTCTGCACCATAGCCAGCACGTTGCTACGCTGGTATAGCGAGTGTTTTTTAGTGCCTCCACACCTCAGCGAGCACGCAGCTGCACTAGCAAAGTGAGTATTTTTTAGTGCCTCTACACCTCAGCAAGCACACAGCTGAGCTGGCATAGTAAGTATTTTTTAGTGCCTCCACACCTCATTAAGCACGCAGCTACGCTAGCAAAGTGAGTGTTTTTTAGTACCTTCACACCTCAGCAAGCACGCAGCTACGCTGGCATAGTGAGTATTTTTTAGTGCCTCCGCACCTCAGTGAGCACGCAGTTACGTTGGCATAGCGTTTATCAATTCTTCTCTGGAATAAGCTCCAGGGGGCCTCAACCAGACTAAAGGACATAGTTGGCATAAAATTCTTTGCGAAGTTTGAGAAAACTAACTACATATGAGCTGCGGATATCGCAGATGCTTAAAAGAAAGGGAGGGGAGAATAAATAACATTAAGCCAATCAGAAAATAGCTTTCGACAAAACCAAATAATCACATTTACATTTGCCCTATAATTTTGGAATATAGTGTCAACATATAACTTGGACCGAGCCCCCCGGCTCTTAGCCAGTACCACACTAGAAATGTTGGGGCTGTTGCCTCGCGGGCTACACCACATATTCCCTCAGATGACCCCTTCTAATTAGGTCCTCAATTGCATCTCTGAGGGCCAAACAATTCGAAGTTCCATGATCGATCTCATTATGATAGGCATAGAACTCATCTCTATTCCTCTGCCTGAATAGGGTCTTCAAAGGTCTGGGTCTTCTAAATTTTTCCATGTGTCTCCTGCCAAGTAAATTCTATCTTGGGAATCTGAGAGTACGCTGTACTGCTCATAACGGTCTGAGTGTTGAAGCTACTTACCCTTAGGCTTTCGGGACTTTTTTGTGGTCCACTTGGTAGAGTGATCACCTTGATCCACATCGCTCCTCCTCTTGCCACGAGAGGAGTTGGCCTTTTTATCTTTCTTGTCATACCTTTTTGAGCTAAAGGTCTCTTTCTACATGATCTACTTGGCAGTTGGCTCATAGAACTCGGTGAGATCTTTCACCGAGGACTTGTACAGACTCTTGTACAACTTTCCATCTTTGCGGAGTCTTGCAGAGATGGTGGCCAACATGGTTTCTTCAGATGGATTCTCCACTAAATTAGTTTTGAGTCTAAATTTGGCAATATAGTCCTTTAGCGACTCGTGTTTGTGCTAAAAGATTATAGCGAGGTGGCAGAGGGCACAGTTGTCTCTTCAGTGCTCGATACTAGCTAATGAATTTCTATTGGCAATCTTCCTAATTGCCAATTGAATGAGGTGGGAGGCTTCTAAACTAAGTTTGAGGTACACCTCCCAATATGGCTAGGAATACTCGATACTTGACCAATGGGTCTGTTGTTTGCAAGTCTATCTAAACATTGAATGCATCCAGATGATCATAAGGATCGGAATCCCCATTATACAATAGAATCCTGGGACCTTGAGCTTGAGAGGGAGAGTTTGAGCTTCGATTTCTTAGGAGAGTGGTGACCATTCCTCATAGCAAGCTCGATCACCCAAGGTTCGAAGACATTCTTCCAATAGGGTTATCTTTTGAAACAGTTCTCCAACTAACTGGTCTTGTGCCCCAAAGTGTTGACTGGATAATTGTTGGATCCTTTGGTCCCTATTGTCATGAGGATTACGACCTGGGGTCTGCTCTTGTGAGCAATGAGCAGTAGAGTCACCTTGGTTTGAATTGTCTAGATGCTGAGTTTGCTACCGCTAGAGAACATTCATAGGCGTTGAGGCTTCAGCCTGTCTCTACACACCTTGTGCTAACAATGTGACTACTTTAGTTAGTTCTCTCATCATGTGTTTAAACTTCTCCTAGCATTGAAGCGAGGTTTGCACTCCGTCAATACCATTGGCGGTGGTGGCTGGTTGTATTAAGCTAGCTAGAGGAACACCAGTAGTTACATCGATGATGGGGGCGGTGGAAGAATTCGTTGTCGAGACATGACCCTCTGGGAGATTGGGCTGCACATTCAAAGCCCTGGTAGCTCTTCCCTTGGCCATTACGGCAAGAAATGAATTAGAACAAGTGAGATCCCCACAGATGATGCCAAAATATTGACGTCAAATTTTAGTATTGAGCCAAACTTCGACCAACGGGGGGATTCTTTGGGATCTCTGACCGTGCACTGGTTCAAACATAATAAATCAACAAAAATGTGTAGAGAAGAAGGGAAGAGCAGAGAAGGAGACACAGGGTTTTTAACGTGATTCAGCCAAATCTGGGTATCAACGAGCCCTACGTCCATGGTAGCTTATTATTGTGATGATGTTTCCACTAAGTTACAATATTCGATCTCTATTTTAGCAAAGTTTTGGTATAGATCATCTCTCCTTTCTCAAGAAGCTCCCTCCTTATATTTATAGAGGAAAGAAGGTTATAATGGTAATTACATGTGCAATAAATATGTTACATCAACATTTAATATACAAGATAGAATATACAAACTAAATCTCCTTTTTCGGCTACTGCAGATTATCTTCTGCAGGTGGGCCCCATTTGTCCGTTGGGACAAGGTATGACTTGGCCTTCTGTCTGGTGAACTCCATGTCGCTAGTCGTACTTTGTTGATTATATCACACTAGGTCATGCTATAGCAATCGTGTTGCTCAGTGGGTCATGCCACAGCAATTTTGTTGCTTAGTGGCTCGTGCCACAATAATCTTGTTGCTTGGTGGACACGAATCATAGCAATCTTCTTGCTCAATGGACAAAAATCTTGGTTTTGGCTTTTTTAATGAGGATTAGAAGGTCAAGTTAAAATTTATTGAAAATATGGGCATAATGTTCTGTATTCTAAGCTTGTGGAAGTTTAGTCCCATTTCTTTTGGTAGTCTTAAGCTTAGACTTTCCTGTATAATACTTTGCTAAAAATTTATTCAAAGATTAGTAAATACAAATATAAGAGTACAAGGAGAAACTTGGGTGTTTTCACCAATTTCTAAATGATATTATAGGATTAAAAAGATGAATCTATCCTAACTTTCTTTGCAGCCTAATTTTTGAGGTGTTCATTTTGACTCCCCTCGTCATTGCTCCTCTTCTTACTCAAGTCGAAGCTATTTACCTTGTCTTTCTTTAGGCCAAAAGTTTCCTCCCACCTAATTTGCTTGGCAGCTCGTTTGTAGAACTCGGCAAGATCCCTTACTAGAAACTTGTATATGCTTTTATACAACTTTCCATTTTTGTGGAGTCCTATTGAGATCATTGTTCAGATGCTCTCGTTTGAGGGGTTCTCCATATTATTGACCTCATGTCTAAACCTGGTGATGTAGTCTTTCAGTGAGTCATTCTTCCATTGGAAGACCATTGTAAGATGGCAGGATAGTGCGAGCTACCTTCCCAGCACTTTGTACTGATTGATGAACCTTTTCTAACACTCTTCCCAACTGTCAATGCTGGGAGATGGGAGATTTCTAAACCAAGTTTGAGGTATGTCTCTTAGTGTAGATGGGAAGACATAGCATTTAATCAATGGGTTAGTCATTTAGAGATCCATCTGAATCTTGAACGCATCGAAGTAGTCATATGGGTCACTATCCCCATTGTATTGTGGGATTGTGGGGATTTTAAACTTGTGAGGGAGAGGTTCCATCTCAATTTCTCTAGTGAATGGTGTCCTCTCCTCATAGCTGTCTCGATGGTTCTAAGCTGGAAGGCATTCTTCTAATTACTTTACCCTCTGAAGTAGCTCTTCTATCATCAAATTCTGTGCTCCAAATCAGTAACTGGAAGATTACTGACTCTTTCTACCTCCCTGGTTGAAGGAGTAACAATTTGAGGCCACATGCCTACTAGTTTTGTTTAGGTTTTCAGCTCAACGTGAGCTCCTATGATGTTGGTTATAATCGTGCTTGCGAGCTCGGTAGACCTCCGATCTTGTCTATGAACTGGATGAGTGAGCTAAATCAACATGCTAAAGGACTTTGATTTGCCTTTCCTCCTGAGCCCTTTGATATGGCTACTAAAGTGCTCCTCGGGGCACAGCGACCTCAATCTGCTTTCATACTCCTTGAACTTGTACCTGTGTCAACATTTTAACTACCTCAACTAGCTCTTTCACTATATTTTCTAGTGTTTCCTGATGTTGGTGCTACATTTGCACTTCATCAATTCCAAGAGCAATAATAGCAAGCTGGTAATGGGCCACTGGGGGGAAGCCAACGGCGATACCGATAGTAGGGACGGCGGATGTGCTTGCCGTAGAGAGGGCTAGTTCTCGCTACTATTATATGTGACCTTTCGACTGGTCAACTGGATTGTTTAAATTTCTGGTGGTTCTTCCTCTAACCATCGTAGTTGAGTGGAAAATTAACTAATAACTTAACCAAAGTGCAGTATAGGGCCTTTCCTCTAGCGCCAAAATGTTGATAGTGAAATCCGATCAACCAGTAAAGTTCAGCAAACTCCAAAACTATAATCTAGTGAATATAAAGAGTGAAAAAGAGATAGTGGGCGAGAGGAAGAAAAGGGACCAAGAGTTTTTTAACGTGGTTTGGCTAAAATCAAGTGTTGATCCCTACGTCCAGGATAATTTATTTCTACTGAGTATTACAATTGTTTTGTATGAGATTGTATCATGAATCTCTATATTTCTCCCCCTTTTACAATGATCTTTGCCCCTATTTATAGTAGTTGAGGAGTTACAAATTGACTATAAAACAGTAATAAAAAATAATAAATTAACTACAAGTTGATTCTTGTAAGTTGGAGTCTGCAAGTTAATTCATGCAAGTTGGTCCCTCGTCGGGTTTAACCATAGTAGGCTTTTGGATGGCAACTGGAGAAGCGTGCTTCGAGTTGTAGGCTAGACCTTATCTTTAACGACCTGAGGTTGCTACTTTGACACTTATTAGCCAATGACCTGAGTCAGTATTTGGCGAGCTCGTGTCTTGCTCTAGTGACGTCGATGCTGATTTAAGCTGAATCCTTATCTGCTAGGCTCATCATTGGGCTTTTGCCAGCCTATTTGCATGGTTCGAAAAATACCCATAACACATATAAATCATCATCATCATTAAACATGAGCCACTATGTCTCTCTATTATAGACCATCATGTCTCTTATGCACAAACTATCATCTCTATTAAATATGAACCATCATGTCTCTTGTAAATGAATCATCATGTCATGGATCACTAACAACATGCTTCTTGATCATAGATATTGATCACTAACAACATGTTTCTTAATCATAGATATTTGATCAAATTAATATGTCATACTTTTGACAATCAAATGGATGACAAACTATATCTGTAAAGCAAAGCTTCATTCATATGCAGCAAATAAAACCTATCTAATATTAATCTATAACATTATATAGTCATCCATGCCAACAGCAATTTGAACTGTTATAAGAAAAGAAGGAAAATTAAAATAGATCCAAGGATAGGTTATAACAATATTTAATAACAAATTCATACTAGATAATAAGTGTTAAAATATAGGACAATCAATCCTTTCAACCTATGTCCAAGCAAAATAATAATAATTTTCTATTTCAGATATTAGAAGTAGCTTTATCCTTAACCTGTGGCATTAATCCTTTGACAACTTATTAGGTTTTTTTTTTAAGTGCAACCTTTGTAATATAAATTGCCAATGCAGATATATATATATATATATATATATTAACTTACTTGACAACAAAGGATAAGGGACTACATTGTGTTATAAATTCTTGATACTATAGTTGTTGTTATTGCTTTAATTCTTTTTTGTCATCCATATGTTTATCCTTTTCTAGTTGTTGCACATATGAAAGGTATCACACATGCTTATTTGGAAAACACACATATATTTATCTATTGGCTTGTTGTTGCTTATCAATTTTTGTAGATTCCATCTTCTCCTAAATATTATCAATCATAATGTCTAAACTCCATTTTCTACAAATATGTGTTTTGAAAATTATTTCTTTAAAAGCCTTTAAATTGTTAAAAAAATATATATAGAGAGATGGAATAATAAGAAAATAGTGATAAAATAGATAAAACAAGAAGAAAATAGTTTTGAGGCATATATTACATTTTCCTAAAGATTTTATGCCCCCAGAATACAATAAAGCTCAAAGTTTTCCAATCTAAAGTAGTGAAAAGAGTTTGTAAAAAATACTATTTATAATTGTTGAACAAACATGATTTCTAACTATCAGAAATAGTCATGTTTTTTTCAAAACTTTAAATTATAAAATATTGATGATGAAATTTGATTCATACGGAGAGCCCAAATCTCAGTTAACTGGGTTGTTCTTGAACCTCAAGCCACACTCCAACTGAAAATACAGTAAATGGAAGCAGAAATAAGAAGAAGATGAGGAACAGCTAAACACAAGATTTTTTAACGTAATTCAGCCAAAATCAGATGACACCAGTCCCTACATCCACGGTTGATTTTATTTATCAATGAAAGCTGCAAGATACAAGTGTTTATTCATGGCTTCCCCCATTTTGACAAAGTTTTGGCACATATTCCCCAAGGGTCCCCTCAATACAATGGCCTAACCCTTTATTTATAAAAGTAAGGGTACAAATATAATTTAATAAATTATAAATATATCACATCAAATAATAAATATAAAAGACATCTTTGACTCCTACAAATCAGCTTCTGTAGGTTATTTTCTGCGGGTGGGCCCCTCAGATTGCTTTTTGCAATATTGACTTTACAAGCTGATATTGACTAGGGAAGTGTTAAAGCTCTCTGTTGAAGCTAAGTGTTAAGAGCTAACTGAGGCAATGAGCTAGAGCTAGTTGTTGTAGCGAGCTAGAGCTAGCTGAAGTAGCAAGCTAGGAGCTAGCTATTGTAATAAGCTGGAGCCAGCTGAGGTAGCGACCTGAAGCTAGTTGAGGATTGTGACCTGCGAGCTAGGAGCTAACTGAGGATGCAACCTGGAGCTTTCATGTGAAGTCATCAACGACCTGAATGACTTAGACCTTTCCAGCTAGACTTGGGCTTTTGACAGCCTACTTCACATGGTACCAGAAAATGCCTATAACATAAGCCCCCCAACTCTCAATTTGCTTTGTGGACTGAGAGTTAGACTTCTGCTGGAAAAAGCTTGATATGCCATGCTGATATAAGTTCCTGTAAATGATGACTTAATAATTGTTAGATAAAAGGAATGCTTGATGAGTCAATCAACTTCGAGAACAAATATTGGTAGATCATATAATTATATATAAATGGACTTCTGCCAGTAAATTATGATTAAAGAGAGATATATGCCATATTGAGTGACCAATGGGGGTTGCACAGATGTATGATGATCAAGATGTTTGGAGTGTTGACGGGGTTCCCATTGGAGTTTGACGCAGACACGATTTTACCTTAGAAAGGCGCCTCGTAGGAGAGGGTGGCCAGAGCCGATTAGGTACGGTTTAACCATCATGCTCATGCCTAGAGGTATTGTCCCATTTTAGCAATCGTCTCGGGGTTTTGTCCTACCATGCGAGCACCGGTGGCCTTTGGCCTCTCTCCCATAGGGATGCCTCAATTGGCATGAGTTTGGGTCCTTAGTGGGCATATCTGTGCGACCTCCTTGGGCACCTAATAGTGCAGCTTTAGCCCTGAAAAAAAGGGTAAAAACTAGAAGTAATAAAATATTTAATGCAAGAATAAGAAATTATATCTAGCTCGTTCAAACATATAAGGAATGATAGCTTAGCTTGTTCAAACATGAGCCATAACGTTGCTGGAGCTGGTATGACAAGACCTCCACAATGAGTTTTTGTTCGGCTTGGCATCTTATGAAATTTGAGGGGATAATCTGGAAGCTAGTGTGCTTTCATTTGCTAAAGTTGGGCTCGAGAGTATTGATGGCGTGAACTGAAGGTCACGAAAATGCACTTCATTTTTGCGACGTCATCTTCATCTTGCAAGCGCCTTTGAATAATGTCACTGAGTTCAACTCATGAAGTAGTGTGCGCTACCAAGGGTATTCTCAGCTTTATAATTATGTTGCTAACTCTAAGGGCTTTCAAGACCACAAGTTTGGTATTTATTTCCGTAAAAAATGGAATGTTGTAGCTGCCTCTTCATGAAGGCCAGCACGCTCTACCTAGCTGTGTAAGTTCAATAGCACACTGCCGTGATTGGTGAACATTGGACCTGGACGTTGTATATCACTATGCGAGCTCGCTGTTGGAGCTTTCTCGTTGCTTAGTGAGTGTGAGAACTTAACATCACTACTATTGCTTATTCAACGTTAAACCTGGCTTCAATATATGGTCAACATGTATGAGGCTGTCACCAAATTCAGTTGTTGCATGTGAGATGTGCGAGCTCCATATCGAACACGGGCACTGCGTGATCATCACTATAAGTTCGCCATCAAGCCCGACTTCTGCATGGTTGCAAGAAGAGCTTTATAATTGGTTCACATCGAACTTGATCTCAATTCGTTGCAGCTATAAGTTGGCAATGAAACCGAGCTATTGCTGTGTGTGAGCTCATCACTGTGTGAGTTACTGCATGGCTGCGGGCTTGACATTGAAATGAACTACAGCTGGAAGTGAGCTCATGATTGAAGTGAGCTATCGTAGGCTGTTGCTGCGAGCTTGCCATTGTGCGGACTACTACATGGTTGCAAGTTTCGAGTGGCTGCATAGCCAAGCTCATCATTATGCGAACTGTTGCACTACGAGGACTGAGCTGCTGCATGCTGCAAGGACCAAGCTGTTGCATGCTGTGAGGACTGAGCTACTACCTACTGCGAGGATTGAGCTGTTGCATTACATGGCCAATGCACGAGTTCGTCAATGAAGCATTTTGCTGCATGGTGCCACCGAGAGTTGCTGCATGACCAAGGTGTGTTCACACATCCAAAGGCAAATTGAAAATGACGCTGCTAGTGTGAGCTCATCAGATCATCAACGCATGGCTTGGCATGGACTCATTTTTTAACAGAGCTGCTGCAGGCTAAAGAAGGCTTGGCTAGTGGAGTGTATTCTAGCTCGATACGCTTTAGCCCGATGTCTCGAGGTGTGAAAGATGAAGGCAACAGGGAAAGAGAAACACTCCAGCTCCCTTTTTCCATGGCATCTTCAGTGGCTGCATCTGGCATCTCCATCATTGGTGGATGAACAAACACAATAACTAGTGGCGTGCCCTCACCCTCAGGATATCTTTTGAGTGATGGTAAAGTCAGCCAGAGTTTAATGTGCTCTTGCACGAGGTGACCCAAGAATCTCTTCCTCCTTCAAAAGCCCATCAAACAAAAATCGAAAGGAAGATTTTTTGGCAGTCATCCCACTGATTCCATCCATTTCCTGCAATGATTGCTGTAACACCCTCCATAACACTTACCATAGGAGCACTTTCAATGATTTGTTCGTATCTTCACGTGGAGTAATATATTCCTTTCTAGAAACGGTGTTAAGAAGATCCCAATACATGTATTCGGCTTTCCACAAACTCAGAAGCGGAGGAAAAGAATGGAGGTAACGCTGTGGTGGAACTTCCTCTAACTATTAGGGGGCGTTTGGTACACAGATTTTTTTTTCATTCCTGGGAATCATGTTTCCTGGGAATCATATTTCCTGGGAATCA
>JANHAO010029400.1:0-10383 GCA_026873985.1 Saraca asoca
GGCTCTTGTAAACTCTTCCCAAGTGTAATGGCATTAACATTTTCTTGATTTGGATTTGTTTGGGAAGGAAGTTGGTCAGAACCTTACTGTTGCAATTGACTTGGTGAAGAAGCCAATTTTTCAAATTAAGTTTCCAGGTTCTGAATGATGGCTTCTGTTCTTTGTTGATAGGCTTCTATCTTCTGCTAAAATCGAATATTGTTGGCTACCATTTGTTTCACAAGATCCTCCAATGTTGGCGTAGTTTTAGCAGGTATTAGATCTTGTTGTTGTTAAGGTGGCTATTGTAATTACTGCTCAACTGGCTACTGGTATGGCCATTAGTAAGGTTGTTGGTATGGCTGCTGCACCTGCTGGTATGTAGGGTTCCCATATTTGAGGTTTGTATGATCCTTCCAACTAGGATTATAAGAACTGGAGTAGGGGTCATATATAGGCTATTGTTGTTGCTGATACAGGGGTTTGCCAGGAAAAATGCTTGCCACAGTAGCAGGATGAGCTTGGTTAAAATCTGCCTCTTGAAGTATAGGACAAGCCTCTGTTGGATAAGAATGACAATCACAAATGCCGCTCAATTGGGTAGGTCCTTGTGCAAGTGTTGTCCACTGTCTCACCAGGGAGGCTAACTCATTAAGCTTATGCTCCATCCTTTGTAGCAGAACCAGATTTCTCTCTTCTTTTTTTAAATTGATTAATTAGACTTCTTCTAATCTTTTAAGCAGTTTCAAATCAAGTTCCAAAGGATTATGATAGGAAGAAGGTCTAGTCACCAAACACTACACATGCACTACACTAAACAAGCTGAAAAAGTGGTAGAAAGCTAAAAACACTACAACACAACAACAAAGGCTAAAAATTATTTAAAATAATACTAATTAACATATCTACACATTTTTAAAAATTACAGGACCACCACTACATGAAAATTACACCAAAGGGGAGCCTAAAAATTAAATAAAAAATTTAAAAAAAAAAAAGAAAAAGTGGTCTAAATGATGGAATTTGGCCAAACCAGGTGATTGCTCATGGATCTTCCATGAGTCTTGATTAACTTGATGTCCTTTAAAAGTCCACCAAAATTCAACTCAAATGAAGATGGTAGGTCCAACAAAGAGCAATGCTACAGTAAGTGTAAAAATAGAATCGAAACAGGGCAAAAATAGGGGAAACAAAAATAGAAAACTATAGAAACAAAATGTTAGTGATGGTTAGTACTTAAATATACTCCTAATGAGATTGATAAAATTAGAAATGATCCCTGGTAACGGTGCCAAAATCTGATCAGTTTCGAGGCCAATCCAGATTAGAAATTTATAAATCGAGTTACCTAACTACTTGTAGTATATGGTAACACCAGGTCGAGCCTTTGGATCATTTTGGATAATGATATTAATCAAATTAAGAGCTAGAAATAAAGGGGGGTTGGCAGTGACTACACTAATAGCTACACTAATGCAAAAATGAAAAACAAGAAGAAATAAACCAACTAGCCCAAGGGAATCAACTAAACTTAAGATTAATGCATCCTTGATCACTAAATAATCATTCAATTGTTAATAATCATAACAAGGATCCTTGAAATGATTAATAAGTCCTATGCAGAACTCAACCACAAGCAATCCATCAAGATCTCAATGCATTGCTAGGTTTTCCTATCCTCTTCTATAAGTAATTATCAAAATCTTAATAATCATATTAACATCTGAATTAAATGGATCCATTCAACTCAGATATCACAATAAAAATAGAGAGGAAAGGAGAAAAATGACCAGCAATTTGAATGCCAAATGAAGGAATAAGATCTCTACATTAATCTTCAAGTTTGTCAATCCTTTGTACTGATTACAAACTCAGCCTTCCATGGAGGCAGAAAATACAGAGAAAAATGAAGAAAAATGTCCTACACTACTGCTACTAGAAAACTAAGCTAAAACTACTCTAAAACTACTTGGAAAATTGAACTAAAAGCTCTCTCAACTGAAAGGACTTTGCTGCCTAGGAAAAGAGAAGAGAAGCTAGCTACATGATTGGTGAGTAGGCAATGATGGTTGGTCTAGTTGCTTGCTACCACTCTTCTTTCATGTCTGAGCTATTACAAGTTGCTTCTTCTAGTTTTCTCCTGACTTACTAACGTCCAACTGGTTGCATGTGAGATGGTGCAAGAGAAGGTTTATTGGGCTTAAGATCCATGCCAATTGGGGCCTAAAAATCCAATTCTACAGAGGCCCATTTAATTAGCATTCTATCTTTGAATTGCAGCTCCAATTGCACACTTAATTTTCTAGATTCAAGTCTAGAAGCCTTCATGAAAGTTGTAGAATTGTGTCTTAGCTTCCATTTGGGCTTAGTTTAACCCCAATTGGACTTGTATAACTCTAGATATTGCATGATAAGTGCTTAGGGATTAGGCTACCCGAGACAATATTTTAGTCTTAATTTCATCTCCAATTTTAGATAGCCAGTTGTGAGATTCAGCCTTGGAGGTCTTCATGAAGTTGTAAAGCTGTGTCTTAACTTTCGTACAAGATAAGAATCACATTAATTAGACAAGTGTAGCTCGAGTTATGACTAGAATACAGAAACTGCTCAAAATGGCCAAATACTATAGAATTTCTTCTAATGATGCCAATTGATACAAAATCATAAATATGCACTAATACAATTAAAAGTAAGTCATTTTGGACCTTAAAATGCTAAGTGAGAGGACAATTAAATAAGTAAAATATTTTGTTATCAAAGTGCTAAATGAGATTCGAGATTTTGAGATGCAGAAGATGAAATAATTAGAAATAATCAAGGAATACTCTGACAGACTTCTTGGCATTGTCAACAAAGTAAGACTCATTAATACTAATTTTTCTAATTCTAGAATAATTCAAAAGGTCATAGTCAAAGTTCCTAAAAATTTTAAGGCTACAATTGCATCTTTGAAAAACTCAAAAGATTTGTCAAGCATCACCTTGGCAGAATTATTGTACACACTGCAGCACAAGAACAAAGGAGGCTTATGAGGCAAGAAAGGTCCTTGGAGAGAGCTTTTCAAGCTAAATCATAGAACAACAATGGTGGCAAGCACAAGAAAAAAATTCAAAATAGTAACAACAAACCTAGAGGCTTTGGAAATAACAAAAACAATACCAAAATAATAACACTCAAATCTTTCTGCCTTGTTCCTACTACAATAAAAAAAATCATCTATAAAAAGTTTGTTGGTGGAGGTTAGATGCAAGATGTCACAAATGTGGTCAGCTAGGGCAAATAGAAAGAATATGCAAGTCTCAATAATAACAAGGAGAAGCCAAGGCCACTAAGGATCAACCTTAATAGGAGTAGTTGTTTGTGATATCATACTTTGCCACCAACAATTCCACAAAAAGTTAGCTTATAGATACAATGGTTGTACAAACCATATGATATGATTGAGAACTCTTTAGGAAGCTTGACAAAACGGCCATTTCCAAAGTTAGAATTGAAAATAGAGCACACATTGCAATAAAAAGCAAAGGAATTATGGCAATTAATGGCCATGCAAGTTTAAAATTAATTTCTAATGTTTTATATGTTCCTAAAATTAATCAAAACCTTTTTAATGTTGCTCAATTGTTGGAAAAAGGCTATAAGGTGATGTTTGAAGACAAAAACTACATAATTAAATATGCAAAAAGCATAGAGATGTTTAGAGTTTAAATGAAAGGCAAAAGCTTTGCCTTGGATTTGAAGAAAAAAGAGTAGGCTATAGTACACAAAGAAGATAGCAATGTAGTGCTTTGCACAAGAGATTGGGCATTTCCATTATGCCACTCTACTTTTCATCAAGGAGAACAATCTTGTGGAAGGCCTACCTGAATTAAAAAAGGAGCTTCCTACATGTGCTACCTGTCAGTATGGGAAGCAGATAAGGCTCCTTCTTTCACAAAACAAGGTATGATGGGCTATATAAAAGCTACAATTAATACCTACAGATAGGGAAGGACCTATGAAAACACCATTATTAAATAGTAATAAGTATTATATTGCTTTCATTAACAATCACACAAGAATGTGCTGGATTTATTTTATGAAGCTTAAATCTAATGTTGCTAGCATCCTTTGAAAGTTTAAAGCTTGGGTGGAAACTTAAAATGGATACAAAATACAAGTGATCAAGTCTAATGATGGAACTGAATATACCTTTAAAAAAAATTAACAAATTTTATGAAGATGCAAGCATTAAACACCAGTTGACTGCACCTTATACTCCTCAATAAAATGTATTGTAATGATGAAAAATAAGATGATTATAGAAATGACTAGGTGCTTGCTTCATGACAAAGGCTACCAAAGAAGTTCTGGGCTAAGGTTATAAACATAATAGTTTTTCTACTAAATAGATTATCAACAAAAGCTTTGTAGAAAAAGATTCTATTTGAAGCATAGTATGGCTACAAGCCAAGGTTGCTTAATCTGAAGACATTTGGTTACATGTGCTTTTCTTATATTCTTCAGGTTAAGAGAGACAAATTTGACAAGAAAGCTAAACTTGGTATCTTTGTAAGCTATAACTCAATTTCAAAGGCCTATAGGATCTACTTACCATAAAGCAACAAAGTAATTGTCAATAAGGATGTCCAATTCCTTGAACTAGACACCTGAAGCCAGGAGAATTACAAGAAACTTGAGTTACAAAAGGAGAATGATGATGTGGATGAAGAACCTACTATAGGAACCAAATCACTCTCTGACATTTATTAGAAATGTAACGTTACTATAATGGAGCCTGCAAGATATGAAAAAAATGCAACTGATTAGAAATGGATAACTCTAATGAATCAAAAGGAGAAGTTTTATAGAGAAGATGGAGCTGAAAAGGTTAATAAAAAGTTGCACAAAAGCTTAATGGGCTACCTAATGTATTTGATTGCAACCAGGCCATATATCATGCATGCAATGGGTTTGCTATTAAGGTAGATGCACTATGCTAGTGAAGTTCATTTTCAAGAAACAAAAAGAATTCTTAGATATGTTAAGGGCATAGTTGATTATGGAATAAGGTTTAATTAAGTTAAAAATTTCAATCTTCATGGTTATTCTGATAATGATTAGGCTGGATGTGCTGATGATATAAGAAGCACTTCAGGTTACTATTTTAGCCTTGGCTGTAGAATTTTCTCATAGGTTCTAAAAAATAAAAAGTCATAGCTCAGTCCACAACAAAAGTAGAATATGTAGTTATTGCTACTACTATGAATCAAGTCGTTTGGATTAGGAAACTTATGACAAATTTGCATATGGATCAAGAAGAAAACCAAGCTACAATTTCAATTACCAGTAATCCAGTGTTCCATGATAAAATGAAACACTTCAAGATAAAGTTTTATCTTCTAAGAGAGGTATAAAAGGAAGGAGAAGTGCAGCTAATCTACTACAAAATAGAAAATCAAATTGTTGACATCCTAACAAAGGCACTTCCTAATGTTAGATTTGAATTCTTGAGGCAAAAGCTTAGAGTATGCAACTCTAGTGCCAATGAGGAGTGTTGACTAATATGACTCATAAAGCTGCTAACATAATCTATTTTCTTTGTTGCTATTTTTTAGGAGATAAAGGAGTCAAGTGGTTGTTTTGATTATGATCATCACATTATGTTAATTTTTAGACACCTAACTAATATGCTCAACATGTGGCAAATTTTTCTATTAGTCAATCTTTTATTTAGATTTTTCTGTAATTCAATTTTCATTATGTTGTATAAATAGGTATTTTATTGCTCAATAAAATAAAGATTTCTGTAGTTTTAAAAACCTCTTATTCTTGTTATCTTTGCATTTTGATTTTCTAAATAACCAACAATCTCTCTTGTAAATGTTTATAAAGAACATGATAAACACATAGACATAATAGTATTAAAATAGTTATAAACCTCTTAAATAGATATTATATGCATTATATTTTCAATTCTAGTATTAAGAGTTGAGGTTTAATTTGCAGACACCATCAACTTCATTAGAATTTTAAGGTATATATGTTAAACCTTTTGTATGTGTAATACTTGTTTATGTAAAAAGTTAGGTATAAACACTAATGTTGATGGTAAAATCTGGTTTAGTGAACCCAAACTTTAGTCAACCTGAATAGTTTTTCAACACCATAAACTGTAAGATGGTGATACCAATTATAACAGGAAAAAGAATGAGAAGAAGGAAGAACTATGGACACAGAAGCTTTTATCATGGTTTGACTAAAGCTAAGTTGGCCCCTATGTCCACGGTAGATTTTATTAGCTTTGTACGATGGTTTCTCTGTGCAGTGCAGCAAAGTTATAATTTCAGTGCTCTTTCACTGTTTTGCAAAGTGTCTGCATGCATTTGCTTTTACCCCTCCTACAATGATACATCCCTTCCATATTTATAGAAGTTGGGAGGGTTACAAATGTAATTTGACAAATAACAAAATGATTATTTATACCATTGTGGGCAATAAATGCTTGACGGATAATAAATGCTTGGCATTTCATTGTCAGATTTTGGAGGCTGACTTATCGATTGGGATAATGTGCCTTTGGGTGCTGACTAGACCTTGGCATTCCATACATAATCCTTGAGATAGCTCACTGGGTAGTATAAACTCGGATTGGGTGACCTACTGGCTGTGTTGGTGGGTCTAGCAAGCTGGTCCAAATAGGTTTCTTGAAATATGATTGGGGCAATATGCTTCGCTTGGCAAGATGGAGCTTGTCTTTGATGAGTTGGGACTTATCTTGGTCTCGTTTCATGTCCCGGGCTTGCAGCTACCAAGTCGGTGTCTCTATTGTATGACTTCCATTGAGTGACCTCCAATATTGGGTGATTGGGGCTTTCTCTAGCTAGACCCTACCTTTTGCTGGGCTTCGATCGACCTATTTTGCACTGTCCAAAAAATACATATAACATCAGCCCCTAACTCTCAGCTTGCCTTGTAGACTAGGAGTTGTAATCTACTAGCAGAGCCTATGCTTATAGTTTGCAATGTCAAGTCCTTTAAATACAATCTGCCATATAGTCAAAGTCTTTGTTCACGGCCTGCTATGTTGTCATTTCAGGCTTCAATCTTTCACTTCATCTGCACCAAGCCATACCTCTCACTGTTCATGTTCTACAGTTATTGGCATAGCAATCTCACTTTCTTCTGAACCATTCGATCTAATACAGTTGGATTCCCTCTAGATTCTTCTATGAGGTTGAATCAACCTATATAAAGTGCGAGAGGCCTCTTTCCTTACTTCAAAGAATAACTAGATGGGTGCACTGATTATACCCCTATGCTTCTCAAGTTCTGGCTTTTAGTGAAGTGCTTTGAGATGTGTATGGTCTGTTGCATGAGATTGTGAGGCATGTATGGCCTGCTGCATGTGGTTCCCACAGGGCATTCCTATTTGAGGACTCTAGGAATTTCTTCATGACCTCCCCATGGTGCTAACAAGTTTAGCTCCTCTTTTTTTGCTCTTTTGTCCTCTGGTAAGCTACCTGTTTGGTTTTTTTAAGCACTCAGGGGTTGCAATGCTAAAGGGGAGCTTTCAGCTTCAAAAGAAGATAGGAAAGAGGAGTTAGAACTATCAGGCTTGCCCGTATGCCTTGTGGCTTGTTGTAGTCTGGCTCTTTTGGCCGTGCCCTTTTATCTCCTTGTACGGTGGTGCCGGATATCTCTAGGTCCTTCAGTAGCTTGATGAAGCTAAAGGATGCTTTCTTTGCTCAAAAGGGCTAGGGAAAACTTGTGCAACTACTCTACTTGCCCCAAATGCTATTTCTCCCACTTCAGGCACCTCAGGGATGCTCAAGTTAGACAATGTGCTAGCTCAAGTGGAAGTTGAGGAAGGGTTGGAACGACTTGGCTTGCTCGTGGATCCCACGGTTTGCTGAGATTTAACTTTTCCTCAGTCTACTGTAGGCTTTCTTTGATTTGTTCCCTCGATTTTTCATGTAAATTCACCTTGTTGAAAGAGTTTTTGTAATAAAGCTTTGCATTTTATTTCTAGTTTTTCCTAAGCACCCAATGTTAGCGATCTAGTAGGTTATAGCCAGCAATATAAGTCCCTGCAAACCATAACTTGATAATTGTTAGATAAAATAAGTTCTTGTTAGGTTAATCGATCTTGGATAATATTAATTGAATTTATATTAATGGACTTCAATCAATAAATCATGACTTAAAGGATATGTGCCATGTTGGATGACTAATCGGTTACATTAGCTTATCTTGGTTGGCAATGAAGTCGAGCACTGGAATGCTTGAGCACTTTTGTTGGTGTGGGATTGAACGCCCATGTAGGTCGCATAGATGTGCCTTTATCCACGCAAGAGTTTTGTGCCAAAGATACTTCTTGAATATGGCCATGCAAGAGTTTGGTGCATGGTAGCACTTCTTGGATGTGGGATTTGGAGTTGTTTATGCAAGAGTTTAGTGCCAAAGGCACTTCTTGGATGCGGCTTGTGTAAGAGTTTGGTGTATAGCTAGCACTTCTTGGATGCAAGATTTGAAGTTATCCACGTAAGAGTTTGGTGCTAAAAGCACTTCTTGGATGTCAAAAGTTTGGTGCATGGCTAGCACTTCTTGGATGTGGGATTTTGATGTTGTCCAAACAAGAGTTTGGTGCTCGAGGCACTTCTTGGACACAATCAGGTAAGAGTTTGGTGTATAGCTAGCACTTCTTAGACACGAGATTTTGATGTCATCTACACAAAAGTTTCGTGCTCAAGGCACTTCTTGGATGTGGCCCATGCAAGAGTTTGGTATATGGCTAGCACTTCTTAGATGTGGGATTTTGATATTGTCTGCACAAGAGTTTGGTGGTCGAGGCACTTCTTGGACGCGGAGTGAGCTGAGAGTTACGGTCCATCACTGGTAATCTACAATCTTATGGGTTGTCTGGCAAGCTCTTGCTTACTTCATTTATTACTCCTTAATTTTTACTATTGGCCCGTCATGATTACTCCTACCTCCGATAAGCATGCACACCATGTTGTTGTCAACTTTCTGCTGGCACTCGTCAAACTGTCAGATCATGGGTAGTTGATGGGTTCCCAAATCCAACGGTGGCACTGCGTGCCATATAAATTGAAGGGGCTTTTCTTTCCCTCTCACTTGCCATTTGAAACCTAGAACTCACAAGCTCTTCTTGTCCATTTCTTTTGCCATTCCCTACAATCGATCATTATTGTCTACTACTGTTGGCATCATTTTGGCTCTCTAGTTGCTATTTGGGCTTTACTCACTGGGAAATGCTTCCACACATATTTTAAGACCTTTTGCTTCAGCTAGTCATGGTGAGTCTTTCTCTCTTCAATTGGTAGTTTTTGGATTTTTTTGTTCTATTACTTGTGTGAGACTTATTTGCTTGTGATTGAAACATTTGAATGTTGGCTGAAACCACTTGCCTATACGTTTTCCTTTCATCTGGTTTGGCTTATATGGGCAATCTGCCATTAGACTCTAGGGCTTATGATTACCGTTTTTGAGTCTTGTATTTGTTTTCTGGATCTATGGTTCCACCATTGAGTGCCTTGTCTTCCAGAGTCTGGGTCTTAGGTGTGGTGACCCGAGGTGTGTGTGACCTATTGCATAGGAAATCATTAGCCTTAGCCATTGGGTAGGGTCTGCTAGCAGCAACCTAATCGTTCCCTTTTCTCTTGTGTAGATGGGCGTTGGTTATGGATGTTGATGTCACCAATTAGGGGGCAATGACGAGCCCGGCTCTCTGGCACAGTGGGTGTGACATCCCAATGAAGAGACCTCAAGGAGCAGTGAGGTCGTTGGGGACTTCACTACTAGCCCAGACCCTATTAGGGAACAAGAGGTCATTGCGAGCCATCGACCTTCCGATCATCAGGTGTTCAGTCTACACGTTTCATCTGTTTACTTTCACAATCTTCATATCACAATTCAAACATTTTGAATCCCCTGTGGATGCCACCTCATGGTGCCTGCTTTAGATGACTATACCCCTTATCCGCCTCAAAGGTTTGTCACTGTTAGTTTCCCGTACCTCACTGCTAGGCTTAGATTTCCCATATACCCATTTATCATTAGTTTCCTAAACAAAATCAAACTCAGCCCATCTCAACTTTTGTCACGCCCTAATCTATGGAATGTGACCGGCATAAAAGGTCACCATTAGGAAACCACTTCCATCAGGAAACCCCCTACAAGCCTTATAATGCAACAATGATATGCAGTTAACCTATGTTGCACGGACACCGGTATGCAGACATGGGGAAACTCGGACACGGACACGGGGATACGGCATTTTCAAAAAATATAGGACATCGACACGTGGGGAATAC
This sequence comes from Saraca asoca, assembly GCA_026873985.1. Classification (NCBI taxonomy): domain Eukaryota; kingdom Viridiplantae; phylum Streptophyta; class Magnoliopsida; order Fabales; family Fabaceae; genus Saraca; species Saraca asoca. Next base: position 10,296 of record JANHAO010029400.1, read on the forward strand.
GCATAAATAATAAAAATATAGGGGTATATTTGTAAATATTAAAAAATATTGTGCTTATTTATAAATATATATATTATAATTATTATTT
>JANHAO010029401.1:0-10380 GCA_026873985.1 Saraca asoca
CTGAAGTGTGAGGTTCTGTGTCAGCCATGAAGGAAAGGAAAAAGAAGGAGTTAGGGAAAAAGGATCAGAAGCTCTGATACCATGTTAAATTGACATGGAAAAATATTTCTTATTCATACTTTACTTTACAAGAATGAGAGAGAATATATAGTAAAACTATTTAGTTTAGGATAAATATAAATCAAGATAACTAACTAATTTAAATATTATATTCCAAGAAATTTGCTCCTAAGATCTCTCATAAATCACAACTCACTCTAACATAATATGCACTTATTGATAAGAGAAGAATAATATCACATGAATTGGGATAGTTGTGTCAACATAAGCTAAATGCGTATAAAGGTATGCTCCTCCTAAAATTATTATTTAAAATTGTATATATACATAATATAATTTAAATTAAATTAATCGAATATTTACTTTTTTATATAAATAAAAAGTTTAAGAATACACTGACATTGAATAGAATTTATACACTTTGTTAATTTTATGCTCCTTTAGCATTACATGAAGGCCATATCATTTGAATTGAAAATGGGTCTCCTTTTTACGGAAGGAAGTCTTGGGTCCATAATCTATGGCTTTGTGGACTTAACACGACATATCTACATTTATGATTCATCCGCGGAATTTGAATCCCCCTTTTTTTTTTTTTGTGTGTGTGAGTCTCATCGTTTAGTTATTTTTATTATCATAAAAATTTATTATCTTTTAATAAATATAAAAAAGTGCCTAATAAAATATGTCTAGCAAAAAGAAAATTAACAATGCACAAATTACTTAGTTTGTGAGGGAATATTTGTGTAAATAAATATATTAGTCTCATGGTTTTTGTTGGTGATTTGGGAGAGGTACAAAGCCACCATACCAATAAAACTAGGACTTGATGTTTATTAATTTTAGCACAAATTGAAAATATCCCCCTAAATTATTAGGTGAGTGCAAAAAAATCACTTTAAAAAAAATCAATTTTTTGAATTATAAATTTTGATTCTTTAAAAAAAATGTTGTAAAAAAAGATGATTTGACTTATATATAATGACAAAAGTTACACGATCTTAATTCATACTTAATAACAAAATAGTATTTAACTCAGGACAATAATTGTTATTAATTCAGATTTTTTTTTAAGAACAAGGAGTTATTTGCAAAAATAAAAAGTTTAATGTGATTGTATTTTTAAAAGTGAGGGGTTTTTTTTGTAGACATCTTAAAGTTCAGGGAATAATTTGCAATTGACCTAAATTTATGATTCATCTTGTGGGAAATAAAATCTAGCCCAACACATGCAATGGGACACATCAATAGCTGCACAAGAATACTCAAAATCCAAATATAAAACCAACCCATATGGTTCTCTACGACTACGATCTTAAGTTGGACTATAGTCCATGTCGGTTATTTCTATTTCGGGCTACTAGACAGCAGATTTGAGAAATATTTCTAATCCAATCATAATATTCAAATTTTATCCATTATATTTTAACAAATCAATTATTTTGATATCATAGTTGAATGAATTTTAAAATAAAGTCAGTGGCTTTTTAATTTGTCAAAAAATAATAGACAATAATATTGAGAATTTCAATATTAGAGTAATACTAAAAGTATTATCCGGTAATTGATACAAATTACTTAAGCAGCTTAGAAACAGGCCAGTTTCTCTTATGGCTTACAGGCTTGCTGTCCATTAACCCCAATGTCCAGAAGGTAGGTCCAATTGAGAAGAAGCAACAGACCCTCACAAGCAATCACAAAAAGATCTGATATAAAAATTATATATAAATAAAATTTTAGTTTCCTATCATTTCAAAGGAGTGGCAAGAAAACAACTGCATCAAGGAACGAGACATTATCCATGTTGTAACTCCAGTTAAATAATATGGATATTTTTACAAAAATTTTGTGCGATTGGGATCTTTTCTTGAAATTTAGATTTAAGATAGTAATTGTAATTGCAGTTACTATATTTAATTACGTAATATGTGGAATTCTCCGAACTTTTATAAGTTTTATAGAAATTAAAGATCAAATCGATAACTGTAATTGTACCGTAACTTGAGTAAAATTCAAGGCATGGATACCTTTACAATGTAGCCATAAAATAACCATGTGATCCTTTCATTTTAAAATCATTGGTTGCATGACTGAAATTGGGTTATGTTAGCATTAGTGGAGATTGTTAGCATTTTTAATATAGTTGGAGATTGTTAGCATTTGTTAGCATTTCTAGATATTGTTAGCAAAATGTGATATTTGTTAGCTTTACTAATGTGATTACTTTGCTATCTTTCCTTATTTAGTTTTGATATTGAAAATAATTTAAATCTGATAATATATTTTAGTATTTGATTTTTTGTTTTGTAGGATCAAACTAAATGATATTTAAGAGATCCAAATTAGTTTTAGCAATTATTTTGTTTTATAGGATTTTTTGTAAGTGAATTCAAATTAATTTTGATTCAAGTAAATTTCTTAAAACTGGCATAAGTGAGGTAAAATAAATCACTTGAAAGAAATTAAAAATAAATATTTTTCAGACAAAGTTTTTAAATGATTTTTCATAAAGTCTAAGTTTTATAAAAATCATTTTTTACTCTGTGAATCGATTCACAAATCGATTCATACTGAAGAATTTGTGAAAATACTGAAGAATTTGTGAAAATGTACTTGAATCAATTCATGAAAAAAAATTTTGAAAAATATTTTTACCAAATGTTAGGAATATTTCCTTAATCAATTAGGTAATCGATTCAAGACCTATCCGTATAATACTATGATTCGATTCATGCATCGATTTAGTTATGAACATTCTTTATAATATTCATAGATGAATTGATTCATAAATTAATTCGTTAATTAATAGCCGCTTCAAATTAATTCACAGATAGAAAATTAGTTATTTTTTAAAAATCAGTTATAGCAACTATAAATACTCTTAACCTCATTTTAAACATAATAGTTTTATTAGTTTTCATATTCTTTAAGTACAAAAACACAAAGCTATTAAAGCTGAACTGGATTTATCATATACCTCATTAGATTTCATAATTCAAAGGATCTTGAATCAAAATTAAAGAAAATTTTACACTAGATATTTGAGATATCTATCTCAAATTTGGCATTGTATTACTTACCCTATTTCTTGGTTTAATTTTGCAGTTTCTAGGTTGATAGCAATTGGAGATACAAAGGAAGAGGTTGATCTTCCCTTTGCATCTTCTTTAATTATAAGGTTGATTATGCCTAGTTGAAGATTGTAAATAGTTCTTTCAATATCTCTTGGTTATAAGGTTGATCATAGTCTGTATAAGATAAAAGAATTGTTGTATCTAGATTGGCAAAAGCCCAGTTTAATTCTTGTGTTCTAGGTTAGCAAGAACCTGGTGTAATTCTTGTGTATGAACTGACTATTTAGGAGCCTAGTTAAAATCCTGTTGTTGTTAATAGAAAGAGATTATCCAGTTGAGAATTGTCCAATAGATGTAGACTTTAACTACGGTTTTAGCTAAAGTTGAGCCACTTTAAAAATTACAGTGTTCTTTATTGTTCTTTACTATTCTTGATAATTCTGTAATTTATTTTTATTGCAAAATTATATTCTACTATAATACTGATTCATTGCAATTTTGTTTTCTGTTTCTGCTGAAATTGTTAAATAGTTTCTGTTGCACTCTTATGTAATTTGTTTTAATTGCTTAATTGACTCTTAATCTAATGTTATATTTAATCAGTATCCTCAATTCAATCCTGATTATTTAATTAAGTTCTTGATTATCTAACAAGCTTCCAAATACAAGTTTTTTAAAAAGACTTTTGCTATTTGAAACTTTAATTAGAATCCAATTTAGATCAAATGATATAAAGGGCAAGATCATTACTTTTTGAGACTTATAGTTGGTATTAAAGCTTTTAGATCTTGATACTATTTTATTTTTAAAGACATTATGGATTCTAGTTTCACATTGTTACCTGAGTGTCCATCTTTGAATAAACCCCTTCGTTTTAATGGACATCACTATACCTACTGGAAGCAGAAAATTAGAGACTTTATTGAATCTATTGATATAGATATGTGGAAAATTGTAGAAGGTGGATATGATCCACCTAAAACCTTGATTAATGGAGTTGTAAATCCTAAATCTAAGTCTCTTTGGACTGAAGAGGAAAGGAAGAGATACCTCATTGCCTCCAAGGTCAAATGGATTATCTCTAACTCACTTTCCCCTAATGAATATGAGAGGATTTCTAACTATGTTATTACTAAACAGATTTAGGACACTTTAGAAGTAGCACATGTAGGAACTACAGAGGTCAAGGCATCTAAAGTGCATGTTTTAGTTTCTGAGTATGAAATGTTTAAGATGGAAGAAGGTGAATCAATTAGAAATCTTATCCAAAGATTCACTGCTACAACTAATTAACTTTTGCTTCTTGGAAGAAAATTTGACAATGCAGATTTAGTGCATAAAATTCTGAGATCTCTAATAAAAGATTGGCAATCAAAGGTGACAACCATCAAGGAATCACTTAAGATGGGAATGCCAACCATTGAGGAGCTCTATGGGAATCTAGAAAAGTATGAATTAGAGCTGAAGATATATAAGAAAAATGGTGATGACAAAAGAAAGAAAACTTTGGCATTGAAGGATGCAAAGATAGCTGAATTTAATGAAGAAGAATTAGAGAGTGACATAGATGCAGTTGATAAAGAAGATATGGCCTTGCTAAGCAAAAAGTTACAAAGAATTCTTAGAGAAAAGAGAAGCATAGAGAAGAGAAAAGTTATATCTTAAAGAAGAAATTAGAACAAAATTAATCAAGGAAACTCTGGTGTTAGCATTACTCTTACTTGTTTTGAATGCAAAAAACTTGGACACATTAAACCAGATTGCCTACTCTACCTAAAAACACACTTGAGAATGAAAGGAGAAAAAAAATTGTCTTACAAGAAAGCTAATCTAGCTTTTAGGGAAGATGAAAATGCTAATTCTAGAGAAGATGAAGAGAGAGAAGAAGAAGCACTTCTTTGCCCTATGCCTAAACTAGATGATGACAATGAGATATTTGGTAATGAGTCTTTCTTTTACTCTAGAGATGAACTTAATTCTGATGATGAATTTAATTTTTTTGATGATAGAAGTGATGAAGAAATTGATGATATATGCATTGAACTCTATGATTCAGTATTGAAAGCTAAAAATGAATTGAAGTATGCTAAAAGTGAAAATGATAGTCTACTCAAGAAAATCAGTCAATTAGAAAAAGAAAATAGTGATTTGAATATCCTAGCATAAAAATTGTTGAGTGAGAATAAGATTTGTGATGAATGTGAAGCCTACAAATTAGACATAGATAGTTTATCAAAAACCTTACAAGGCTTTGCAAATAGCAAAATGAGACTCAACACCATTTTCAATGATTAAAAAGACTTTCATTATAAGATTGGCTTAGGATATAGATAACAAAGGAACAAGAAGTCAAAATGGAATCATAGACATATTGCTTGCTTTTACTACAATTATAAGGGACATCATATTAAATACTATCTTTATAGAAATGGTACTTATGAGTTAAAACCAAATGAAAAGTTAGTCTAGTTACCTAAGGCATCCATTTCCAAAACAAATGTTGTTGTAACTACTAAAAAATTGGACCTAAAACTAGTTGGGTACCGACAAAGCAAGTACAAATTTTATTTTGCAGATCTGTGTGGGAGAAATAGAAGCAACTTATGATGTTTGATAGTAGTTGCATTCACACAAGTCCAAAAATATTAATCCCCGAACTTCAGTAAATTTTGATACTATTTTATCTTTCATGCTTAATTGTTTTGTACATTGCAAATACTAACTTAGGCATCAGAGATTTTCCTAAGTTTGTTTTGGAGGTACATAATGTGAGAGATCTGAGTTTTTCAATGGTATTGAGAAGTTCATTAGTTGGTAAATAGGTTAAGAAAACACTTATAAAATAAAAATGTATAAAAACTAAGTTCAGGACTTCCTAAATCGATTCAATAATCAATTTGAATTTTTTCAGGATTTATTTGAGTTTTTGAATCGATTCAAGAATCGATTCACCTCTCAAAAATTTACACCATGAATCGATTCCCAAATCGATTCACTTAAAATTTTCAAGCTTTTAGGAAGAGTTCAAAATTTCTAGAATTTTTTATTAAATTTGAATGAATCAATTCTCATAAAAATCCTATGAACAACTCATATTCAAATTGATTTCAAAATCGATTCATATAGGAAACGTAAGAATAACTCAAAACTGAATCAATTCAGACTTGAATATTTGCACTTTGAATTGATTAACGAATCGATTCAAAATAGGATCCTATATATACTGAATTAATTTTGAATTCATTTTACACATTTCACCTTTAGCCTATATTGAAAACCTCTCAAAATTTCTCAATCAAATCTTGATCCCCAAACATTCTTTACTCAAATTTCTTGCTTAGAAACATTAGAAACACCCAGTTTAATAATTCCAATCGATTAATTTCTCTAAAACTCCCTAAAATAAAAAAATCTCAATTCTACCCCAAAACCCTAACTTCATAAATTTTCTAGATTTTCTAGAAATCTTTTCATAATGTTAAAGAGAATCAAGCTATCAGCAAAAAGAAAGGAAAAGTTAGCAGCGTAATAATCATCAACACCAATAAAAGAGGAATTGCTCTTCAACTCACAAAAAGAGTATGCTGCCTTTCTCCAACTTGCAAATAGGAAGGTAGAATCCTTGAAATGCTTTAGTGATCAACTCTTGAAAACTGCTTATTTATTAGAACTATTAGCTAAGTATAAATTAGAAAATTTTTTGACACATAAGGGAAACACCTAGCCTAGGCTTATAAATGTGTTTTATGTAAATCTTGTTGATGTCGATGGTAAACTTTCGTGTTATGTGATGCATAAGCATATAGTTGTTGATTCAAAATTTTTAGCAAAAGAATTTGACATGGATGATACACAACTAAAGCTTGTTGTAGCATCATTTCCTGAATATAACAAGGAATTAGCTATTAGGATGTTCTTTCCTTATTTCACCCTAAAGGATGGAAGTGAAAAATTGCTCATTATTTGCTTATCTCTTGATAGGATATTGCATTATGCTTTGTGTAAAGTGATTTTGCTAAGGATCACAAACTTTACACAAATTGTGGAGGATGAACTATTTTTAATGTGGGTTATTAAAAATTAACTTGATTTTAATATACCCTACTTTATTCTTAAATATTTGGCTGATTGTTCAAAAAGGACAGATATTGGATACCTCCCATATGACATGATCCTTACTTCCATCTTTGCCAAATTCAAAATAAAATTTTTTGATGAAATTCAAGTTTTACAAATAAATCCAACTACTATGATTAGCATATCATATTTTCACAAAATGGGGCTTGAAGAAAATGAACCAAAAAAATGGGCTAAGAAAAAGTCAAAAATTCTTGAAACAACTGGAAAAGCCGTAAACTCAGGAGTAGCTAGGTTATCCAGTGAAGTTGAATCAAGAATAATTGAGGCTATAGAAAGAATTCATAAACATATGAATGACTAAATAAATCAATTAATAGATTAAGTCAGTAGATGACAAACTAGGTGCTACGAAACTTGACAACAAAAGACATGTCACTCAAGCAAATAAGTGACTCAGCTCCATTGAGACTCAATTACATGAGATCACTCAGTGAATGCAAAAACAAGATGAGGAGGCTGAACTACAAAGATTGGATGATCAAGACCCTCCACTAGCTGGGTAGTCAGTGAATTGTCTGTTTGTTTATTGTATCCCTTAGTCCCATATCCCTCATTTGTTGTTCCAGATTATATTTTGATGATAATCATGTAGTTCGATATTCTAATCTTTTATATTTTGGATATTGTATCCTGACATTATTATGACATTTGATTCACTATTCTAATGTTATATTCACTACTGGTTTTGGTTTTTGAATTTCAATTGTTGATTAATTTTTGACTGGATTGGATCTTGAATTTTGAATTGGTATATGGTCTATTTTGTTCTAATCTAATTTGCTTTAATTCTAAACTTTTTGGTACATTAATTTTCATAAATGTATTATCACTTTTTGATATGCTAAAAGGGGGAGAAGTGAGGATTTTAGATAAGGAGAATAGAAATTGTTATTAACGGAGAAGTAAAGATTTTAGATGAGATCTCAAAAAGGGAGAATAAAAACTTTTAGATGAGATATTATCTTCAAATAAAAAGGGGGAGATATAAAAATAAACAAGAGTGTGCTATATGAATAAAAATAAATTAAAAAGGGGGAGATAGAATAAAAATTGAAAATAAACTGAATTTTTTCAACAAAACAATTTTATCAAAAACTTTGACCCTAAATTTTAATGCTTATCTAAAATTATTTGTTACCATAAAAAAGGGGAGATTATTGGCATTAGTAGAGATTGTTAGCATTTTTAGTATAGCTAGAAATTGTTTGCATTTGTTAGCATTTCTAGATATTGTTAGCAAAGTATGATATTTCTTAACTTTACTAATGTGATTGTTTTGTTATCTTTCCTTATTTAGTTTTGATGTTGAAAACAATTCAAATTTAACAATATATTTTAGTGTTTGATTGTTTGTTTTTGCAGGATCAAAGTAAATGATATTGAAGAGATCCAAATTAGTTTTAGCAATTATTTTGTTTTTATAGGATTTTTTGTAAGTGAATTCAAATCAATTTTAACTCAAGTAAATTTCTTAAAACTGATATAAGTGAGGTAAAATAAATCACTTGAAGGAAACTAAAAACAAATATTTTTCAAACAAAGGTTTTAAATGATTTTTCATGAATCAGTTCATACTGAAGAATTTGTGAAATTGTACTCAAACCGATTTAGCATTGATTTGAAAAATATTTTTACCAAAAGTTAAGAATTTTTCCTAAATTGATTAGGTAATCAATTCAAGACCTATACATATAATACTATGATTCGATTTATGTATCAATTTGCTCATGAATATTTGTTATGATATTCATGAATTGATTCATTAGTTAGTAACCACTATGAATCGATTCACAGATAAAAAGTTAGTTATTTTTTGAAAGTCAATTATAGCAATTATAAATACTCCTAACTTCATTTTAAACGTAATAGTTTTATTAGTTTTTATATTCTTCAAGTACAAAAACACAAAGCTATCAAAATTGAACAAGATTTACCACCTATCTCATTAGATTTCATAATTCAAAGGATCTTGAATCAAAATTGAAGAGAATTTCACACTAGATATTTGAGATATCCATCTCAAATTTGGTATTGTATTACTTAACTTGTTTCTTAGTTTAATTTTTCAATTTCTAGGTTAATAGAAATTGGAGATACAAAAGAAGAGGTTGATCTTTCCTTTGCATTTTCTTTAGTTATAAAATTGATTATAGCTAGTTGAAGATTGTAAAGAATTCTTTGAATGTCTTCAGGTTATGATGTTAATCATAGTGTGTATGAGATAAAAGAATTATTGTATCTAGGTTAGCAAAAGCTGGGTTTAATTTTTGTGTTCTAGGTTAGTAAGAGCCTGGTGTAATTCTTGTATATGAATTGGCTGTTCAGGAGCCTAATTGAAATCCTGTTGTTGTTAATAGAAAGAGGCTATCTGGTTAAGGATTGTCCAGTGGTTGTAGACTTTAACTGTGGTTTCAGTTAAAGTTGAACCACTTTAAAAATTATAGTATTCTTTATTGTTCTTTACTATTCTTGATAATTTTGCAGTTTATTCTTATTGCACAATTATATTCTATTATAATACTGATTCATTGTAATTTTATTTTTAAACTATTTCTGCTAAAATTGTTAAACAGTTTCTGTTGCACTCTTATTTAATTTGTTTTAAATTACTTAATTGATTCTTAATCTAATATTATATCTAATTATTATCTTCAAATCAATCTTGATTATTTAGTTAAGTTCTTGGTTATCGAACAAGCTTCCAAATACAAGTTTCTTTAAAAAAACTTCCGCTATTTGAAACTTTAATTAGAATCCAATTTAGATCAAACAATTTAAAGGGCAAAATCATTACTTTTTGGGACCTACAGGTTACTAGTTCCTATAGTTCAAATAAATGTCTTTTTTATCCACTAATTTGTTTAAAGTACAAATTTTGCCTAAGTCATAAACAAATTTGTTGGATTGAACATTTGACTCAAATACAAATATGATGATGTACGAATCTATTTCACTACAAAAAAAATGTAGTACGGCGACCGAATATAGCGACCGAATTTTTTCGGTCGCTATCTGAGACCTACTCGCCACTACTTTGCTGCTGAATCGATAAAAGTTGTATTTAGCGATTTAGAGACCGAATTAGTGACCGACTATTTCGGTTGTA
>JANHAO010029402.1:0-10385 GCA_026873985.1 Saraca asoca
CAAGATAAGATCTTCACAATGGAAAGGGACAAGGAAGACTTCAGAAAGCCTCCACCCTTGAAGACTCCCGGCAAGTCCAGACTCAGCCAGGGAAACTTCTGTGTATATCACAACGAGTTTGGGCACGTTACTTCGGAATGCTGGGCACTGCGAGATGCTATCGAGGATCTCATCAAAAGAGGTCATTTACATGATTACATTGTGCAGTCTTCTAGGCAACAACATGGACCATCCCAGCGGGACGCCGAGCAAGAGCGATCCCTTATTATTAGGATGATCTTTGGAACTTTTGTACCTATTTGTAAATTGTATAAACATTTTGAATACGATTACTAATACTAAGTTTTCTTCTATCATGCTAGCGACATCTGCAGTCCACATGTAGTCAACTTATTGCAAACCTTATGAAAGGCTTTACATTTTGATCCTTCATTTAGTAGAGACCCTCGGAGCTCAATCTGAAGAAGAATTGATGAACACTTAACCAATTGAGCTACGGGCTCACTCAAGTGCGGAGGCACTAAAAAACACTCGCTTCGCCAGTTAAGCTATGGGCTCGCTGAGGTGCGGAGGTACTAAAAAACACTCGCTTCACCAGTTGAGTTGCGGGCTTACTGAGGTGCAGAGGCACTAAAAAATACTTGCTTCGCCAGTTGAGCTACGAGCTCGTGGAGGTGCAGAGGCACTAAAAAACACTCGCTTCACCAGTTGAGCTGCGAGCTCGCTGAGGCGTGAAGATGCTCAAAATAAACTCACTTAACCAGTTAAGCTGTAGGCTCGCTAAGGCATGGAGATGCTCAAACCAAACTCATATATGCCAGCACAGCTACGTGCTCGCTGAGGTGTGGAGACACTAAAAAATACTCACTTATTTGGGCACAAGATTGTCTCGGCCACAAGATCAGCCACCCTTTTATTTGGGCACAAGATTGCCCTGACCACAAGATCAGTTACCCTTTTATTTGGGCACAAGATCACCCTGACCACAAGGTTGATCACCCTTTTATTTAGGCACAAGATCGCCCTGACCACAGATCAGTCATCCTATTTATTTGATGACAAGATCGGCCTAAGCACAAGATCGATCACCCACTAAGTTGCAGCTCTCATACGCACTTATCTATTTGGCCATGAGATCAGTCCAAGCACGAGATCACTCACCCACTAAGTCGCAACTCTCATGCGCACTTATCTATTTGGCCACGAGATCGACCCGAGCATGAGATCGCTCACTTGTTAACTTCACGGCTTCCATGTGAACTTATTTTATTATTCAATGATTTTCACACTAATATGTTTATTTATTTGGCCACAGGATCAGCCCAAGCATGGTATCGCTCTGATTCATAACTCACACTATCTTTTGACTATGCATAGATCGCACAGATGAATCGACAGTCTTGGGAAAAGGCTGACGATTCAAGAACTGAAAAGTCTTAACTCCCAGCCCGTAGAGCGAGCTGCGAGTTGGGGAGCTTATGTTATATGTGAAAATTGGCTCGGTCTAAGAGTACTCGTAAGAAGCCTGAGACTAACAAGGGGACTAGCTCGAGCAGCGCCTGGGATCGTTTCATCGCATTGCAAAAGTAACCTTATCGACCCTGATTCGTGCATGAAGGCACGAGTTCAAACTCGCTATTCCCAGGGACGAGCAAGCGACCTGACTAAGTCTAGCCTGTGACCCGAATCTCGCCAGACAGAAAGGTTAAATCATGTCTTGCCCCAATGGTCAAATAGGGTACCGCCTACAATAGGCAGCTTGTAGTTGAAAGTAGAAGATTTAGTCTGCACATTCTATCTTTTACAATAAATACTGATGCAATAGATTTACTACATATGTAATTATTGTAACCTCCTTTCCTCTATAAATATAAGGAAGGAGTCCCTTTGTAGGGAGAGCCCGAGATTAAAGGCAGAGACTCTGCCAAAATAGAGATCAAACACTGTAAGAATATTGTCTTAATAACACACTACAGTGGACGTAGGGTCCAGTGCTGTCTGGATTTGGCCAAACCATGCTAAAATGATGCCTCTTTCTTCTCTGCTCTTCCTTTCATTTCTGTCTATTTTACTACTCTGTTTCATCTGAACCGATCTCAGGTCAGAGATCCCATAATAATCCCCCCTGTTGGCCGGAGTTTGGGACTTTTCACACGAACCAAATTTCGACGTTAACACTAACAAAGGTGCTTGGCTTAGCAACAAACAATGCTCAACAAATGAGATAGAGAAACAATCGATGAAAAATGTGCCTTATGCAAGTGTAGTAGGAAGTTTGATGTATGCTCAAATTTTTACTAGATTGGATTTTGCTTATGTGGTTGGTGTTCTTAGTAGATATTTGTCTAACCATAGGAGAGATCATGGGTGTGCTACCAAGAAAGTGATGAGGTATTTGCAAAACACTAAGGTTTACATGCTCGCTTATAGGAAAGTTAATGACTTAGAAGTAATTGGATGCATAGACTCAGATTTTGTTGGATGCTCTGATGATATGAAATCTACTTTAGGTTACATCTTATGATAACTAGAGGTGTTATATCTTGGAAAAGTGTCAAACAAACCTTAATGGCTTCTTTCACCATGCAAATAGAGTTTATTGCTTACTATGGTGTTGCTTCTCAAGCTGTATGGTTAAAAACCTTCATTTCAAGACTCTAGGTCATGGATTCTATTGCTAGACCACTAAAGCTTTATTGTGATAATAGTGTCGTGGTATTCTTCACCAGAAACAATAAGAGTTCTAGTGGATTCAAGCATTTGGAGCTGAAATACCTCATAATCAAAGATCTCATGAAGAAAGGGGACATTGTGGTAGAGCACATTTAGACAAATGCCATACTAGCTAATCCCTTAACTAAAGGAAGTAAGCCTAAAAATTTTTAGAGACATGTTGAGAACATGGGGATTGTGGGTTCTTTTGATGTCTTTTGTTAGTCAAAGTCATTTGATCATGACTTGCTTTTGTGTAATCTTGATTTATATATATGTCCTTTTTTGTTATATCTTGACATATGTTTACGTTTGTTAATATTGGTAAATGGATTATGATATTGAAGCATAACTTATATTTAACTTATTGATGATACATTATTTGATTATAATGTACCAAAATTATTACCATATTTTATAAGGGCTAGGACTCAATGTTAGTTGTTAGTTCTTGAGTTTGATTAGATGTCTCTAAATTGACACCATATTGGGATTTATAAGACGCTTTGACTATTGAAATTACCAGTTGATTTCTCATGTTATATTAAGTTTATTTGTTTGTTTATAAATCATTGAGGACTGACATGAAAGATTATTATGGTTTGATCATAATTGTGATGCTATCTTTCATGCTATACTATCACATCAGTGACTAAGTGCATGTAGTTTATGGTATTTTGTAATCATGTAAGGTCTTGTATTAATAATGAATGCTGATAGTCCCAATAAAAATTAAATTGCAAAAAATAAATGGATCTTGCTGCCTTTTTCTCGTTGGGGAATTTGTATACACCTCTATCAAATATTGATGCTTCTTTTGATAAGATATGCAAAAATTTGATAACCAGTAAGTGTGAAGATGATAAAGATTAAATATTAACAGTAATAGCAATTAAAATGTAAATGAAGAAAGAAAAGTTGAAGACATAGGTTTTTAAAGTGATTCAACTTGAATTGAAACCGCAACTTAAGTCTATTCCACTTAATCTTTCTCAACTGAAAGACCTTTTAAATTAAAAATAAAAACTATCAGGATTTACCAGACTCTTGAAATACCAGTTTTACAACAAATACATAAGAATTTAGTAGACCTCTTGCTAACCTAGAAGAATTGGAATAGGTTCTTTTAAACCTATACAGATTTCTAAATCCTAGAAATCTCAAATAAAAAGAAATAGAATAGAAGGGGATTGAAAAATACAATACCAATGTTTAAGATGAAAATATCAAACTATCTAAGATAAACTCAATTGATCTTGATCCAAAACCCTTGAAGAAATCTCAGAAATTTGATAAGGTAGAGAGAAAATCGTGTTTAGCTCTTTACCAAATGATTTCGCATTGAATTGTGAAGAAAAACTATGAAAGATCGTTTAAATGGGGAAGGTAGTTATGGTTGAATAACTACTGTAACCGTCTGTAACAAAATAACTAATTTTTAGTTATTGAATCAATTGTCGTATCGACTACAAGTGGTTACAACTAATTAATTGGTGTGGTAATTTAAGTGTAGTCTACTGTTTATAGTCTTCGCATCGATTACTATATCGAAGTAGCCATTTTTCCTAACCTTCGGTAAAACAATTTTTCAAATCTGTATTTCATGCATCGATTGCAACTTGGATTACGATATAAATTTTTCATAAGTTCTTCAATGCATTAATGTGCAAATCGATTCATGATGCAAAAAATAGTTTTATAAAATCTTGTTTTCTTTAAGTGATTTTTCTACCTCATTGTTTGGTAAAAATATTTGAATCAAATATCATTTGATCTTTTTTACAAAAGATCCTATTGAAAAATAAATCCTAAAAACTAATCTTGGATCTCTTAAATCTTGAATCAAATTTCTTTGAACCTGCAAAACAAATGAAAAACACTAAGGCATATTATTAGTTAAAATTATTTTTCAACATTAAAACTATGGAAAATATGTAGTGAGAGTAATCTACGCTAACAAATGCAAATACTGCTATGATTTGGTATCATTGGCTACATAAGACTAAGTCAAATTTTCGAGTATATTCTCTACAATAGTATGTTTTTTTTTTTAAAAAAAAATTTGTGCCCATATGTATTCAAAATTAATCATAAGCCTAAGAGTTGTTTTAAAAAATAAAATAAAATAAAATATTTTATAAAATTCAACTAATTATAATTAATATTGTCCAAGTAGGAGAATGTTGAAATATTTTTCTATTAGACTGCCATTAATTATTTTTTTTTTATTTTACAAAACGGGCTGAATTTGACCCTAGAGCAGTTTGTATAATGTCTAGTTATGTGGTCTTCTATTTATGGGCAAAAGATTCTTGTTGGGCTGATGTGTTTTACAGCAAAACGTAGATCTAATAACCTACTAGGCTCTTGATGGGTGAGCCCAGTAGGTTTTCTATTCTACTAGAGTTAGGTCCTCAAGCCTCTCTACATTGTGATTCTTTCTAAAGCTATCAGTAAAAAAATTATTCCATCAGTTGCTACGCTTAGAGAAGGTAAAGATAATCTAATCCACATGCTAATAATTTAATTGATTATGGCCAATACAAGTAAGAATTTTATTTTATAACTATATATTCAGTATTCTAATTTCTATATAAGTTTAATCTACAGTTCACAATTGAAGCCATAACAGACCTTTTACGTAAAGATTGGCAAGGCCGTTTCTCTCACATTGGCAAAGAGCACAACACAATAGTAGATTTCCTTGTTAAACTTGGCTCGAAGGCTTTTTTGGTACCCTTTTATTGTAGATTGTTTTCCTTTATTGCTTAAGGATATCAGGAATGTTTTTGTAACTTTCTAATTTCTTTAGGTTGAGCCCTTGTAATTAAAAAAAAAAGCTAAATTTATTATTTAAGTTTTTTTTATCTTTCTAAAAAATATTTTCTTGATGTATTAATACTAAGGTAAATTTATTTATAAATTATTGTGTTTAAAAATTTAAATTAACTATTTCACATCAGAAAATTTAAGTTATAAGAATTCATACATGCCTTCAAACTATTTTTTAGCTATATTTATATGTAAATGTCATAATTAATATATTATCTTAAGAAATATATTTTAGAAATATTTTTTTGAAGTTTCATAAATATTTTAAATTAAAATTTTGATAAATATTCAAAAGCAATAAAAAGTTCAAAAAGGAAAATTATGAAATATCAAATTTAGTATTTGATATTTAAAGATTATGTGAAAATTTAAAGAGTGAGAATTTTTAGATAAACATTATTTACTAAATTAAAATTAGATATTACTAATCATGTGTTAATAAATATTTTATTTATACATAAATATAATTATTTACTTATATATACATCAGTCAATATGGATAAAATATAAGAGTTTTTAGAATAAGAAGAAGATTAAAAAAGTTTAAAAGTTCTATCCATGATATGAATTGAAACAAGAAAGAAAAAGAAATAGAAAGAAAGTTAAAAATTTTCTGTTAGCGAATGAAAGACATTCATTGCATAATGATATTTAAGTGAAAATGATTATATGACTATTATAATACTAGCTTCAAACCTAACCATATGCATAAAATTTTTATAATTTAACATATAAGATTAAATTTATAAAAAGAATTAGACATTTAATAAGAACATGATCATAGTTGAATGTTAATACAAATAAAATTTAATTCCAAACTATATACAAATACATCAATTTAGATTATAGATAAAATAAAATAGCATTACATAGAATTTAATAAAATATAGAATTAAAATTATTCATTTTATTATTTTAACTATTTTAATTGAAGAACTAACAAAAACTTTATCTCTAATTTCAACCCGTGATCTCTTCAAGAATTTTGACTTTCATAATAAACTTATTTCTAATTAAAATATATAGAATTGGATAGATAAAACTAACTTATTAAAGTATCTACTATCATAAAAGAATAAGACATATGCCATATAAAATAATACTACATCCAAATTTAGCATCAACATTTCAAAGTGTTTCATGCATATATGTATAGTTAGATTCATATGAAAGAGAGCCAAATTTATAACCCAATATCTATTACACTTTATCATTCAGTTTTAGCTAAATAGTGCCAATTAAAGAGAAATTTAATTTAGTGTTTCAATAGTGAAACAACTTTTTTATAAATTATCATAACAATGAGTGAAGTACTCAAATTGTAAATTATATATACTATATACTATCTATGTATTAGGCATGAGATTGTAAGGCATCAATTTAACTATTTGCCTGCCTACCTGAGTGCATTTGCCAAACTTGCTTTTACATGCCAAATAAACAAGAGCAGCTCTATGTTGCACTTCAATTTTTGCCATTTTTTTGCTTGCTTTTCCAATTTTATTTGTTTGTCTTCCTTTTGAAAGATTTTATTCTAGAATCCAATTTCTTGCTTCCATAATATTAATTTACAATTTTTAGATCCTACCAAATTATAGTAATTAATTTGGTCAACTATCATAATATTGAGAAAATTCAATTATTTTAACCCAAAAGTACCTCATATATATTAAAGAGAAGGTGTACCCATATGCTTGCATATGACCGTACATTCATGCATTAACTTTAGGTTTTGAAGAATTGTATAGGTTTTAACACTAAACATTTTAGAAATTATTCTCTATGTAAATGTTAAGTGAGTATTATTTATATACAATTTAATAAAATCTCAATTTGTTTGGATAACGACTAAGTATTATTTGTATATAATTTAAATATTAGTTATAATTGAATTAAATATCATTGATTGAATAACAACTATAATTTTTAGGATGTAAGATTAGAACGCATTTGATTGTATAATCTCATTTAGGAGTATAGCATAAAAAAGATAAGGATTTGGGAGGGGATAGGAATATGTATTATTGGTTTTATTAAATATTAAAGCATTTAAAATGAATTTACTTAAGAAAAAAAGGCAATCCATTTTTGCAAATATCTTCTAAAATCAAATTTAAAGATGATTCTAAATCAATTTTCAAAGAATAAATTGATTTTAAACATATAAATCAGCAAATTGATGACTAGAAAATGTCCAAGATACCAGACAAAGTGCTCTATAAATCAAACTCAAATTTCTTTAATAAGTTAACTTATGTTATAAAAATAGAAGAAAATTTTCTAAATTTTGATCTTTCTAGGAAGAATTTGTTCTTGTTTCAGGGAAGCATATAACAAAACAAGGACAAAAATATAACTTTTTGCATCTTGGCTGTGTTCAAGTAGCTGCAAAACCTATGACTCAATTAGGTCTAAATACTACAATTCTTTTATGTCTAAGAGATGCTAGGCACTTAGATTTTGATGCTTCTCTTTTAGGAGCTGTAGAAACTAGTGTATTTTAAGTACCGATGAACTTCAACTATTACCCTAATATCTCCTTTTGTTTAAGAGAAACACATGGAGATAAAATTTTAGTCATAAATACAAAATCTAGTTATAATATGATACCCAGATCAATTCCTATAATAATAATCTATAGGATCTAATAGAAACTTCATAACTCCCAGAATTCAAGAATTCTGAAACCACTCAATAGGAAGGGTCAAACAACTTTTTGGTTAATCGATACTTCTAAGGCTAACCTTAAAATACCAACAAATATTCCTTGGAAAAAAAAGATAGATTTCTTGGAAAATTGGTCTCTTCCTAAAGCCATTCCTTTTAGGACACCAAACCCTCAAATTTCTAGGATAATCCAGTACACTTCTAGAAGAGTAGACATTTACTTTGATAGGAGTAGATCTACGATAGGAACTCCTAGAATAACTGAGAGAGAAGATGGCTCTTCTACCTCTCCAAAAGCTAAGGTTTCTAAGAAAGAAACTTTAAATCCACCTAAAAATTCAACTACCATCAACTCAACTATGTTGGTTGACTTGAGAAGTCTAAGAAGGACTTTCTCGGCAGTAAACCTTAGAAGACAAAGTAGAGTCAAGTTTAGTCTCTCCTCCTTAATCTCCTTCAACCTTCTCCTAAATTCACCACAACCCAAAGTTTTCTTAATGATTAGACAACCATTAGAAACATAGGAAAAACCATTCCAAATAAATATGGAAGCCCTTAAAAAGACTTCTATTCAGAAAAAAATATCCTTCAAAGGACACAGTTCCTTAAAAATTTCCAAAGAACCAACAAGAAAGAAATTCATTACAAATGGATGAAATTCATTAGGGACTTCAAGACAAATGTTCCCTTCTTCAATTGGTTCAAAGTTTATGCTAAAGGGAAATAAATAGATTATCTTTTTGGTGACATAGCTAGTGTTATGACTAGGAGCACCCAAACATAGACAACTTTAAAAGAAGAAAAAGTAGTCTCAGAACTCCCACCCTTAGAAATCTAGTAATAGCAATTCCTTTCAAAATTAAGGACCAAAGTGAACCTGATTCTTCAAGAGATATACAATCTTTAATGGAACAAAACAACCACACCAACAAAAACATCCAAACCTTAGGATAGCATATCCTTAGTGAACCAGTCCAAATAGAAGAAACCTCTAGTTCAAGTAGTGCTCCTAAACAAATAGATTAACTTTTGTTCAAATGTTATGAGATCCTCCTAGATAAGCAAAAACAACATAATAGATCTTATAGGATAGATCTTTCAAATAAGATAGAAATACAAAGATTAGTCAAATGGTAGAAGATCTATACCATAAATTTGAAAGAAATATAAGTATCCCTAAGTCACCTTTAGGATATAGTTCTAGTAGAAATGTGCAAGCTTTAGACAAAGCCTCAGAAATATCCTCTAAGATACCCTATTGGGGAAGAGGAACCAAAGGACAAAGCCCTCAAAACCTTAATGCCATGGAGGCCCAGACAACCAAATTTTCTAAATACTTTAGAACCTCAAATATCCCTTATTCAAAATTCCTATAACGAGAATAACATCTATGAATGGAACATGGATGACAAATCTAAGAATGAAATAATCTAACTTTTATAGCAAATGACTATGGTTAGTATAACTTACCAAGCCATGTAAGGATGTGATGACATGACTGTCATTTATGTTCTAGTTGCTGGATTTATTGGCCAACTCAAAGGTTAATGGGATGAACATCTCACCAGCTTAAAAAGACAAGAAATCTATGATGCCTTCAAATTAATATTAGGATCAAATGGTTAACCCATTCCTAATGTTGTAAATACCTTGATCCACATAATTACCAAACACTTTATACGAGATCACAACCTATGGAATGACAAATCAACTAAGTTACTCTCAAATCTTAGGCATAAAACCCTAAGCAACTTTAGATGGTATAAAGATACCTTTTTCAAACAAATATACTCCAAGTCTGATAATAATTAGCCATTTTAGAAAAAGAAATTTCTAGTTGGTCTCCCTAGATCTTTACAAGATAAGGTTAAAGAAAAAATTAGGAACAAATTCAATATGATTATCCCATATGAACAACTTACCTATGGGCAACTTGTTGCTTATGTCCAAAATGTAGCCCTTAAGATCTGCTAAGAAGATAAAATTCATAGGCGGTTAGATAAACAAAGAGCTCTTAACAAAAGAGAATTAGGTTCCTTTCGTGAATAATTTGGTTTCACCTGCCTAAAAACCTATATGCCCAAGCATAGTGTTAGCCTTAAAGGATATTGTTAACCCCAAACAAGTTTTACATCACTACTTATTAGTTTTGGATGTTGAAAAACAACTGAAAA
>JANHAO010029403.1:0-10381 GCA_026873985.1 Saraca asoca
ATCTTCCATGGGTTTCGGCCAAATCAAGCCAAAAGGAGAAAGATCCAAAAGGGTTTTGATGCTTTCTTCTTCTTCTTCTTCTTCTCTTATGGCTAAAAAGGTTTTAGTTTTGATGGAGAAAGGTTTCTCCAAGCTTTTGGCCATGGTGGTCGAACAAAGGAAGAAGAAGTGGCCAGAAAGTTGTTCCGGGTTTTAGCTCCCATCTTGGTCCATCCAACTTCCTACACTTGCTAGCACAAGGAGAGGAGTTGAAGAGGCCATAGAGGATGTTCTTCAGTGTGGATTTCTGGTAGAGGCAGCACACATGGGTTGCTTTGGTGACCACAAGCTTTCGTTATAAAAGGAGTTGGACTAAAGGTTAGTTTTACTTTCCTTTTCTCTAGATTTGATCTAGGATGTAGTACAACCTCTAACAATAGGATCTTTGGGAAAGTTTGGTTCAGCCAAGGCATGTTTACCCAGAAATTTTTTTGAAATTTTTGCCCTCTTTGGTAGCACCAAACTTTACATCTATTGGGTTTGAGTTGGCTGATTGGTTGAGTTATTAATTCTTTGGTCTACTTACTCTTAACCTTCCTAATTTCCTCTATAGCTTAATTAACATGCATAAATTTATGAAATTTAAATATTAAAAATATGAGTTTTTCAAACACAATTACTTATTAGATAGAATATGATACCTTTGTAGCCAAAGTGATAAGATTCTTTGGCCATGCGATGTAAGTTCCAATAGCTTGGCCCACTGTCCTTAGTGTATCCATTGGCACCAAAAGTTTTACACTTTAAGCCAGTGGGGTGTTAATGATGACCTTTGTTTGATCACCTGGCAATTGTTCACAATAGAGGGTGCAATTGTGGAAAACCATTTCATATGCCACTATACATTCCTTGGGCACCAGAGTTATAAGAATTTGGCTTCTTCCTTTATAGATGAGAAAAAAAATTAAAGAAATTAATTATAATGTTATTTTTCATATAAAATATTAAAAATTACTTACATAATAAAGCAAGTTTAAGCTTTTAGTAATAGTCATTTACCTTTGATAATAGGTTAGGGTCCCTCGGGTAATTGGTTTTTTATGTTGTTAGGTGGGCGAGCAAAGTGCATCTTTACCTTATCAAGAATAGGCCTCGAGTCTGAGAGTAATTACATGGCTATCTTCTGAATGTAGACAAACATCTTCTAAATTTCTTTCGGCTTGGTGTGAGTCCCATCTCTCACTTGAGTAGTAATCTTCTCTCCCATATTTTGTGTCACTCAAGCAATAATCTTTGCAATAAGATTCTCCATAGAAACTAATGATCCTTAAAGATGCTTTGATGATCCCCTGAAATACACATTGAGATCCACTCCTCCCCCAACCTCCCTAACATGGATAGGATGCTCTCAAGTTCCCAACACAGCTGTTAATATGTCCATCCTTTTGAATAGAGTAAAATCTCCCTGGGTCGATTGCTGTGTGAGAGAATCTTGTGATATGTATACAAGTAAGAATATTTATTATAACTTAACACTTACAATTACTTAAAGCATTAGAACTTGCAAATTACTTATAATTTTCTTGGCAACTATCTAGCTTTCTTTGATCATATATCCACTTTTGACGTTGACCCTGGCTCTTTTTCAAAATTCATGCTGAGATATGGTAATGACTTATGAATTGAAATGATTAGAAGCTTGTTGTTCTGTAAACTTTTCCTTGACCAAAGCTTGCTCAAGCTTCATATATTTTCCATAAGATAGCTTATATTTATATTTGTTTTTTGTTTGTCTCTCTCTATTGGTTGCCCTCGTACTATGTTGACCAAAAAAATAATAATTGATAAGATGGTAAATTAATTACTAATATAATATAATTGAAAAAATATAAGGTAACATGGCCAAATTTACCTAAAAAGCCTTACATTGGTGCTACTTCACAAAATTATCCCAAACTTGTTGATCAAGGAAGTTAAATTTCTTAAGGGGGTTTTTGATCACCTTTCCTCTTAATGGTGATGTGCTCTCTTGCGAATCGATTTTTTAAGTTTTTTCACCGCTCATCAGCAAAATTTAAGACTTCTTTTTTCTTCCCTGTATCAATATCAAATGTGGTCTATAAAACAGCACCCACATAGATCATACTTATATACAATTATTCTAAGAAGATTATTATACATATCTTAAATAAAAATTAGAGACAGTAATATACCGAGACGTCTTACCAAACGTTGTCCTTGATACCTTTTGGTACTTGTTTCCACTATTTAATATTGATTGACACTTTCGTACGTGCCAACATTCCAATATAACTCTTATATTTTGATGATGCATTCCCAGTAGTCTGACCCTTAGAATTAAAGTCAACCTTTATCTTCTCTGCTCTACTACACATAAGGGTCATTTCCTTTATAAGAGTATTAATCCTTGTACTCTTCTCAGTATGCTAAGAAGGATCTATATGACTATTTAAAAGGAAAAAAGAAAAAGAACTTAACATCATAAAACTTTTATATCGATTTTATTCTTAACAAGAAATGGCCTTTATGATTTTTATAGACTACATTTAATGATTCTGAATGGGAAACGGTTATGTTCAAAGTTTTGGTTTTACTACATAGATTATAAGGAAAATCTTACACGTAATCATAACCACTCTACCAAGTGATAGAGAATAAGGGTCATCTTCTCTCTTCTACTACGCATAAGAGTCATTTCCTTTATAAAGGTATTACTTTTTGTACTCTCCTCAATATGCTGAGAATGATCCATATGTCTATTTAAAAGGAAAAAAAAAGTCAACCTCACCAAACTATTATATCAGTTTTATTCTAAATAGGAAATGACCTTTATGGCTTTTATGGACTACATTTAATGATTCTGAATAGGAAATGGTTACCTTCAAAATTTTGGTTGTACTATGTAAATTACAAGAAAAATCTTACATGTATTCATAACCACTCTACCAAGTGATATAGAATAAGGCATGCATAACCAGACAATCTATGCCAAGAAACACAACCAAAAAATAAACCCTAATTGAAAACTTTTATGATAATAAAACTAAGAAATAAAGAGGGAAAAAAAGCTAAAACCTAAAAATACAAACAATCAGCAATGGACAAAACAAAAAAAGTAAAAAAAATATATATATAACTTGGTAAGGAAGAAACAAATACAATGTAAGAAGAACGAAGTTCCATACCCCAATCAAAAATGGACTTGAAATGTGATGATCCAAGAGAATGAATACAATTGAAAACAATGAAGAAGAAAGCAGCTTGTTACGTAAGAAGCCTGAACTTTAGACATTAGTTATTAAAAAGTAACCAACCATATTCTCATGTATCTTTGTTGGTTGTCATAAAAAACCAATGTATAAACTTAAGACGTCAAATTTTTATGAAAATCAATACATTAATTTTCATTATATTTACAAAATCATCACAGTCATTTTATTCCCACTTTGAATTTTTATTCATTTTATTTATACGTCAATTCTTTATTACAATTATCGTATAAATTTTTAACATACTTACTAGATTATATGATTTGAATTTTTTTAATTAATTTTATCTATTTTTTGGATAATAATATTATTACATTTTCAAAAATAATTTATCTAAGGCTAACTATTTTTTGAAAAATTTTGTCAATTAAATAATATTTATATACTTGAATTATTTTTCCTATTAAATAGTATTTCAATAATTGAATTATTTTACACATTAAATAATATTTAATTACTTCAAAATTTTGTTTAAATTGTGTTAAATATGTTGGTTTTTTTTTTAAAAAAAAATAGAAACCTGCTACAAATTACATATTTACATAAACCTATTGTTAGCTATAATTCTTTGGATTGCACTAAAGATGTTGGTTTGTGTTAAAGAATTGACGTCATTTCTATTAATTTTTTATTACAAAAATATGTTCCAAATTACATTTTTCCAGAAACATTAGAAAAAAAATTGGTACAAAGACCTGCACCAAGTTACATATTTATGGAAACATAAGAAAGAGCGTTAGGATAAGATAGAAGGAAAATATTGAATAAAAAGTCCAACTCTAAAAGTTGTTGCTGCTAAAAAGCATGCAACAAAACAATATTATTATTAAGCTCTATGATATACCATTGCTTGCAACAATAACGTAATCAAGCTTCTAGGTTGCTTGCAACAAATTAACATTAAATTGTTGAAACTTCTAGGATTGCTTGTAATAACGAAACATAACACATACATAAAAAACAATCTATAAGACAACACAGATACATCAAGTGTACTCATCATCTTCTTGTTTAAAGGATTAATGCATATGCCTTATTTGAAAGGAAAAAGGAAAAAAAATTAATCACTTATACACAAACTAATCCAAAAAAAAAAAAGAAAGAAAAAGGGAGAAATAAACTATAAACCTTTAGAGTAGGTTTGAGCAAAATGATACTAGGCAACAATGCCTACAATTATTGCTCTTGTCGACATACTACTTACTTGGGAAGAGGAGTTTGAAAAATGGGGCACAAGAATTCCCTTTCACAACTTAAACAATCACTCTTGCTCTTGTTAGCATACTACTTACTTGGGAAGAGAAACCTGCTACAAGCTACATATTTACAGAAACCTGTTGGTAACTATAATTCTTTGGACTACACAAAAGATGTTGGTTTGTGTTAAAGAACTAACGTTATTTCTATTAATTTTTTTATTGCAAAAATATGTTCCAAATTACATTTTTACAGAAACATCAGAAAGAAAATTGGGATAGAGACCTACACCAAGTTACATATTGATGGAAACATAAGAAAGAGCGTTGGGATAAGATAGAAGGAAAATATTGAATACAAAGTCTAACTTTAGAAGTTGCTGTTGCTAGAAAAGCATGCAACAAAACAATATTATTATTAAGCTCTATGCTATACCATTGCTTGCAACAATAACATTATTGTTGAATCAAGCTTCTAGGTTGCTTGCAACAAATCAACATTAAATTGTTGAAACTTCTAGGATTGCTTGTAATAACAAAACATAACACATACATCAACGACAATCTATAAGACAACACAGACACATCAAGTGTATTCATCGTCTTCTTATTTAAAGGATTAATGCATATGCCTTATTTGAAAGGAAAAAGGAAAAAAAATTAATCACTTATACACAAACTAATAAAAAGAAAGAAAGAAAAAGAGAAAAATAAACTATAAACCTTTGGAGCAGGTTTGAGCAGAATGATACTAAACAACAATGCCTATAATTATTGCTCCTATCAGCATACTACTTACTTGGGAAGAGGAGTTCAAAAAACAGGACACAAAAATTCTATTCCACAACTTAAATAATCACTCTTGCTCTTGCCAGCATACTGCTTACTTGGGAAGAGAAGTTTGAAAAGTGGGGTATAAGAATTTCATTCTACAACTTAAACAATTGCTTCGAATATGTTTAACTTGTGGAATAGAATTCCTATAACTCATTTTTAAACTCATTTTCCCATGTAAGTAATATGTCGGTTAATGAGAGTTAAGGGGACATATTGAATTTTTATAATGTGAGGAAACTTTAGACATTGTTTATTTATATTAGAATTGATATATAATATCATATATCTATGTCAATTTCTAATTAAAAATTGACATCAAATTTATAACTTTTTATATACCTTATGCTTTTTTTTTAAAATTATTTTGTCTATCTACATCAATTTTTTAAAAAATCGATGTTTAATCTAAGTCTCTTCATATAACAGAATATAAACTCATTGAATATATTTTGAATTATTTTGATTGTTCCCATTATCTTGGTAAAATAGAAGAAATTAATGATTATTAGAGAATTTTATAATTTTGTAGTTTTGAAAAATAGAAAATTAATTGTAATATTGTCTTATTAGTAAATTAGTTGTACATAAACAATTTGCAATAATTCAATTGATAAATTAATAAAAATTATATATCATAAAAAATTCTTTTAAGTATAATCAAATAAGAATTTAATTGATAAATTAATTTTTTTTTTCACAGTTGAGAAGCTATAAATTTTAAAATGCTTTGAACCTAAATGATATAAATTAAATGATTGTAGAAGTACATGGGTTCATTAACTCAAACGTAATATTGGATTTAAATGTTGGTTATTTAATAGAAATTAATGTTGTAATTTTTCTCATATTTACAAAAATATTATCGTGCTTATATATATATATATATATATATATATCAATTTATATTTTATCTGACATCTATTTAATGACGTTGTATTTGCTTTTTGTAGTAGTGAAATTGAAAGAGTGGCGGTATGGATTGTGATCTCCATTCTTGCAATGTTGGTTGCCAAAACCTTGGAGCTTTTGAGACAGTGAGAGGTGAGGAATAAGGATATAATCGTGTACTACTAGTGAGCAGTTTGAGATTAGCTCATAAAAACACTTGATTCAAATTTAATTTTAAACATGTCAAACCTAAATGAGTGAAGCTTGATTAATGTACGAGCTAAGCTTGAGCCTTATATTACTCCACTTGAATTACTTATGGGTCTAATAATAAAAAATATATTTTTTATTTTATATAATAATATAATACATAAATAATTTAATTACTTTTATAATTGTTGAGTCTTATCTTGCTTTGGTTGAAGTAATTAATTTTTTAACATATATTATTTTTTGTTAAGTGTAATTATTGATATTATATAATAGCTATAAGTATTTTATGATAGACTTAATGATTGTAGAAAAATTATTGAAATGTAAAATGATATTCAAAAATATGATGTTTGATTTATTTGTGAAAGACAAATTTTTATATACTTAAATTTAAATAAAATAATAAACTACTCATATAAAGTTGTATAAGTTTGTTTATACTGGGATTCAACCTAAACTCAAGTTCAAATATTTGAAATTCAATGAGAAATTTTGATAAAATAACATATTATTCATGTAAACTCTTGTAAACTTATTTAAACTTGCATTCGAATTAGGCTCAAACTTGAACTTAAATTTTTTAGATTTAATAAGTTTAAGCTCAAACTTAAACTTATTTATTTTGGATGAGTTTAAACTTAAACGTATAAATATTTGACCCGATTGGACTATTTTGTATCCTTAGTGAGAAATTAAGGACATACCCATTCCGTTATCCCAATGTGTTACAGTATTTGCGGAAATTAGTCTTTAAGTTACATTGGTAATTTTAGAAAAAAGATCAATCTTTCAACAAGGTGAATGTTCTCGTAATTGAATTATTTATATTTAATTTTTAAAATAAATAAATTGAATAAAAATATGAATTTAAATATAAAATTAGTTATTCAAAAATAAAAATATTGAAATTCTTTTACAAATTTGAAGTCTCCTCGAGTTATTATACGTATATAGATTTGACTCTCTAAACTATAAAATACAATTTCAAAGATAAAATATATTATTATAATTATTAATAAAAAATTATAAATTATAAATTAAAAAAATATTTTATAGATCACTTATTATTAATTTAAATTTGAATAATTAATTTTCTTCTTGTTTTATCTAAAACAAAAAAAATACATGTTACACATTTTAAGGAGGCTTCGTTAGACTGGAGTTCAATTCTTTGCCCAGGCAGAGACTGGGATCAACGAACTGTGACAATTGGGAGTCTATATTTCATCAACATTGATAGAGGGATACCAATACGGAAATATGATATTTTTAAAAAGTATAGAACACCGGGGTGTAAATAATATGTATAAATAATAAAAATATAAAGATATATTTATGAATATTAAAAAATATTATATTTATTTATAAATATATATATTATAATTATTATTTTTTTATACGAAAATAAGTATTCATAATATTAAATAATAAAGTATAATAAATATTAAATTATAAATTGAACTTGACACGCGTGTTGAAATAGGAAATACATATTTACATTTTTTGAAATTAGAAACACCAATCTTGACACATATATCAAAATAAAAAATACGTATTTAAATTTTTTAAAATTACGAATACGACCCCAATATATTTCGTGTCAATGTTAATAAATGTCAATGTTAGAAACGATACTAACATATAGATATGACTGCTGTATGATTTTCAACATTGATATACAGATACGACTCTTATATAAAATATCGTTGCATGTTGCATAAGATGCAGTCCCAAAAGTCACAGTCATAATAAAAACGTCAGCCCGCTTGAAATAATTGCGTTTTGTTGAGTGTAAATGGGTGCAGTTGTAATATTTTATTATTGCTTATGTGCGTGCCATAAATTAATGACAAGTCACTCACTACTATTTGTCTTTGACTTTCTCAATTGTCTTTATTGCATCGAAAGGAAAATGTAAGAGCCAGTTTTTTTTACCCACAATTACTTGAAAAATATAATCTTTTTAAAAATAAGATATAAAAATAGTATGATTGATTATTAATTAGCAAGATAATAAAAATAAAACTTCATAAAAAGGCATTTATCTATTTTTTCTTAGATAAAATTTTTTTAAAAAAAAATTTAATTTTTATTATCAATCAAATAATTATAAATATTTTTTAAAAAATTTATAAAAATATTTATTTTCTAAAAAATTTAACTTTTTACTAAAAAGTTTAACTTTTCTTTTACAACTTTTTACAAAAAAAAAGTGACAATTTTATGTAAAAATTCATAAATTTTATGACTTTTTGGCATAAAGGCGGACAAAAGAATGCAAAAGTCGTGTCAAACTTCTAATAATATCAAGACATAGTCTACTCCGGGCTCGACTTGGATTTTTTTGATATTTTTTATGTCTTAGTTTAATCCTTTTTTAAAAAGGGAAAATTTATACTTGACTTCATTTAGATCCAATTTTAATATTTTAATATATATATATATAATATGATTAAAACTTATAAACTTATAAAATATATTTATATTTGTATATTATATTTAATATATAAAAAATATGAATAAAAATTATTATATATTAATTTTTAACCATTAAAATATATATAATAATATATAATATAAATAAAATATTTAATTTATAAATATAAAATTGACTCAAATTGAACCGACCTAATTTTAAATATCTATGTCTAAGTCCCATTAATTTACATACTATCCATATCTAACAGCTCACTTTAACTTTTAGTACAAATCTTATTTGTTCAGAACTGGATTTGAATAAAAAAACAAAAGAAGACGGAACCGCATTTACTCACCCCTGCTTTTACTTTAAATTCTCCTAAAAACTTGCAACCATTTTTAAACTTTTTTTTACAAATAATTTTTTTATATAAAAAGAAGAGTGAAAAAAAGTGAACAAGGAGATTGTAAATAACATTATTTAAATAATAATCACATTTATATTAATTTAGTCAACCTCATTCACGATATAATTTTATGAAAAAAGAAGGATTATTTCCACCATCACTTTTCCTTGTGTAACAATTCATTGAATACAATAATTTTATATAAATTAAATTATCTTTTAATTAAATAAATAAAAATTAAATATTTATAAACAATAAATTTTATTTTATTCTTTTAAAACATAAATATGTATGAAATTACTCTATACAATTTAATCTGATCTATTTTATTATCCAAATTATATTAATCAACCAATACCATGTTAATGTAAAGAACAATCACAAAAAAAAATCAAATAAATAAAATTAAATAATTTGAATTAAATAACATGTTAAAAAAAACTTTAAAAAATATTTTGCCACGAGTTTTATAATTTTTTCAAATTTAATAAAATGATAAAAAAAAACTTTCAAAAATTTGTGTATATCACAATTAACATTTAAAACAACTCATGATAAAAAAAAAAAATACTTTAAGTAGATTGAATCAAGCCCCAAATAAAGAAAAAGAATTTGAACATAAAAAATAATCATACATGTACAAGACAAAAAATTGAATATTAACTTTACATGAAATATTTGAAGTTATCATTAATGATACAAGTTTTGTTTAATTGTGTTTAAGAATAAAGAAATTATATGGTATTCTATGTCACTACAAGAATTTCAGGAAATTCTAACAGACAAAATCCGTTGGAATTTGGCATTCCAATGGAAATTCCAACGGATTTAAGTCTGTTGGAAAAACGCTCGTTGGAATGCCAATTCTAACAAAAATTCCAACGGAAAATGTCCGTTGGAATATCAATTTATAAATATTCTCCAACGAGCAATTCCAACGGAATAATTTCTGTTGGAATTTTCGTTAGAATTTAAATTTTATTATTTTTATTATTATTTTATATAAACTCCAATATTTGACACAAAATAAAATCAAATTTGAAATATATTTTTACACCTCTTCTCATCAAATAAAGAATTTTATTTATATTATAAATAAGGTAGAATTTCTCAATATACATGACAACAATCTGATGCTAATTAGCTCACAATA
>JANHAO010029404.1:0-10379 GCA_026873985.1 Saraca asoca
TTAGAAAAATTACATTTCAGCCCCCAATATTATGGCTTATTACAAAGTTACCCCATCAAAATCAAAAGTTTTTAGTTTAGTCCCTAAAATTTATTTCAGTTTAGTCCTTAACATTTTTTTATACACATTTTAAATTTATTTATTTATTTATTTATTTTTATTTAATTTTTGGACATTACAAGAGAGCTCAGCCATGATTTTTCTTCAAGTGGGGGACTCCGATGAGGACAATTAGTAGCATACCAAGTTGGAGATAAGTCATTGCTCTTCCTAATCGACACAATTCTTCCATGCTAGTTGAACAAGAGTGTGAGGTTGTCTTGAATACACTTTAGCTCGATGTAGTCTTGATTGCACGCCAGCTCAATCTTATTGCATGGTCGCTACATGCGAACTCAGCACCATACAAACATCCAGAATCAAGCTCAGAATGATGCTACTACTGTTGCTAATAAATTGCATGTGTGAGCTCGATGTTGGACTATCAATACATGGCCCCAAAGTGTGAACTTTGTTGCTGATAGTCTGTATGTGCGAGTTTGTCTTCAAGTTCATCATAGAGCCTAGTTTTTGCATGGGTACTGTACAAGCTCATCACCTTATTAGAGGCAGGTCGATGCCAAAGAGAAGCTCATGTGGGATCAAAATGTAGCTCGCTGAGACACAACTTGGGGGATTTTGCTTATCGAGGTTGAAGAAAGACTTAGCTTGAGAGCATTGGTCATCGGTAGAGGTTATCGAATTGGTTGGAATTGGGATAAAAAATGGGAGCAAGTTGGAGCTAAATCAGATTGATCATCATAGTTTGAGCTCTCTGGCTGTGGTGGTGCAATTGCTAAACAAGGAGGGGGTCAGAGAAAGGCCATGATGATTCATCTGCATGCAAGTAATGATTGGGCCCATACAAGCGTAACGCTCTCAATACTATTGCCATAGCTATTTTTCGTCCTTTTACATGATAGTTCTCTGTGAACCTTAACATCAAACCCTCAGCCAATAAGGCGTTCAACATCATAGGAAGTGCCCTCAAGGTTAAGGGTAACTTGCTTTTTTATAGCCTCGCTAACAAATCGTTCAGAAGCATTGCCATTGAATGAGACCGATAAAGGAGTCATTCTGCTACCTTGATTGTCAGCTATAATGTCAATGTGGTCTCCTTTCATCACACCCACAAACAAACATGTTATTCCCAGATATTACTGCTGCTGCCACTATTATTTTTCAGAGATGGCTGTAGTAGCAGATTTATGCAACTCTTCTGAATTGCTAACACATGTTGTACAGCCAAAGCTAACAATATGGAAACCCAAGGTAATTAGCTCTTGTCAAGGCATACACATGACCTTTGGGACTACGGTTCCCAGATCAATACTAACCACAATCCTGGAGGAACCATCCTTTGCTAACCTTAATGAAAGTACAGAAGGCAGATATGAGTTATAACCTTAACAGTTTTATTTAGCCACTCTATAGCTTGGAAAGATTCTTCATTCCATCTGTGTCTTGGAACACAAAATAAAAGATGATTTGCTCAAGAGGTAATTCCAATGGCCTGAGGACATCCAGACATGAACTAGGTATGTTACAGGCTGGTTCTTTTCAAAATGTATGTCATTCAGTAGAGAAAAAATAGCCTAACACCCCCTTAGTAGGTGCAAACATGAATTCAACAACTGGAATCTTCACATAACCCATTTTCTTTAGGTTTTCAATCTCATCATGTGGCCACTTATGTGTGAGCTTTAGCACTGAACTCAGGTTGCATGGCAAGTATGCGAACTCATCATCTAGTCGCATGGTAGTGGTATGAGCTTGCTAATAGACTGTCATGCTGTATGGTGATGGTGTGAGCTAAACATTAAGTGTGATCATCATTGTGAGCTCACCATCGAGTGAACTGCTACATGGCTACAAGGATTGAGCTACCGCATGGCTAGCTTGTCATTAGAATGAGCTACTACATGGATGTGAGCTTGTTATCGAACCAAGCTGCTGCAAGTCGAAGAAGACTCGTCCAATGGAGTGTACTTCAACTCGATATGCTTCAGTTCCATGTTATCTTGAAGTGTGAAAGACAAAGACAACAGGGAGAGAGAATCACTCCAGCTCCCTCTTTCCATAGCATCTTTAGTAACAGCATCTAGCATCTCCATCATTGATAGGTGAACAAATGCTATAATAAGCGGTATACCTTCAGGATACCTTTTGAGCAATGGCAAAGACAACCAGAGTCCAAAGTACTTTTGCATGAGGTGATCCAAGAATCTTTCCTTCCTTCAAAAGCTCGTTAAACAAAGACTAAAAGAAAGGTCCTTCGACAGTCACCCAATTGGCTCTGTCCACTTCCTATAGTAATTGCTGTTATAAGCTCCATAATACTAACTGTAGGAGCTCTTTTAATAGTTTGTTCTCATTTTCATGCAGAGTGATGTATTCTTTTCCAGAAACAATGTGAGGAAGATCCCGGTGTACGTTTTCAGCTTTCCACGAACTTGGAAATGGAAGAGAGGAATGGAAGTGATGCTGTGGTCAGACTTCCTCTAACCGTTGCAGTTGAGTAAGCTGAGTTCACGGCAGCCCACGAGCTTGTCATCGGACCTCATCTTGCTGCATAGTTGTGCAGAATTAGCTACAGTGGCTAAAAATCTTCTAGCTCAAAATGATGTCATCTCCAGCTCACAATTGTTTTGGATGCACCTCAGCTTGGTGCAGCCCTGGGTGCATTTCAATTTGCTAGGATGGCTAGAGCTCGTTGCTACATGGTTGTTACGAGCTTTAACACTGAATCGAGTTACTGCATGGTTGCTGGCTCGTCATGGACCAAGCTACTGCAGGGCTATATGAGCTAGAACCAAGTCTTACTACTTGGTAGCCAAACAAGCTCATCACCGATCTTTGGCTTACTGCATGGTCACTAAACGAGCTTGTTACTGGATCTGATTTCTACATGACTACCATGAGCTCCTCATCTTGATCACTTCGAGCCCAGTCTCATTACATGGCTGGGTGAGATCATCTTCGAACTGAGATACTACAAGGTTAGTGCACATGAGCTCAACATCGAGTCCAGTTTCACTACATGGCAAGGCAAGTTTGTTTTCACGTTCATACGTCCAGAATTGGAAGCGCTCCCAAGGCTCGAAATTCGGCTCACCAAGACATGAGTCGAGTATTGGTGACAAGCTACTGTTCTGTCTCTAATCCTCCATTTGCAGTATTGATGAAGTCCCCTCTGGCTGGCCAAACAAATGTAGGATGCTATTTAGTTCACAGCTGCCTTGGATGACCGAGGACGGTTTGGCCAATGGAATGCTCTCTTGTTTGCTAGGATGATTGAAACTAGTGGAGTCCATGATTCAGCAGCAGACAACATGCTCAATACATTAGTTAACCACAACTGGACGTGGATTCTTAGCTAAAGATGGTGCAACCACACATAATTTGGGTGCATTACAATGAGCCTCTAATGTAAGCATGGATGGCTGGACTGTGGTCTATGCGTTGGCCTTTGATGAAGATAAAGTCCATCCCACGTAGTAGTTGTTACTGATATAATGGATGAGTTATGGCAGCTGGGTAAGTGGATGGGGCCACGGCTTAATAGCTTCATTTTGCAGTGACACCAGTTAAAAGGATCAGCGTTGCAGTCCTACTTGTTTGTAAGACACGCCTCAGTTTCTAGCTACGACAAATAAATTTTTAACTGGAGGAGCAGAAGATTTAACCTTGTCGACTACGGTCTGATTGTAGACCAGAATATTCCCTTTTTTTTTACTACTATGGTTCAGATTGCCCTTTTGATGGCAAAACTCTAAGAAAACTTGCTAGTTTCAAGTACAGCAATGAGTTTCATTGTGCTTCAGCTATAACTAATGATCACCAGCAACAGGGCATCGTTAGACATAGCAATGGAAATTGCTTGATCGACTATAAAAATGAACCAGAAAGGAAGTTGGTTGATTGGCTTTATTCGAATCAGCCATCACAGTGAAAATTAACCAGGATGCATAGAGGTCCCACTGGTTTGCCAAAATGTTGACGATGGATTTTGGTTCGGTGGACCTAAATTCAGTCAGCCAGGTTGTTCTTGTTATCTCAAGCTACAATTTGGCTGTAAATGTAGTAAACAGAAGTAGAAAGCAAGAAGAAGATGAAGAACAGCTAACACAAGAGAACACAGAGGATTTTTTTAATATGGTTTAGCTAAAATCTTTTGTTTGGATTCTTACGTCCACGGTAACATGTTATTTTTGAGGAAAATGTTTTACAGAGCTTCCTCTCTGGTTTAGCAGAGCTTCTGTTAATATTTTTCACTCTCCAATGGTTCCAGTCCCCCATTTATAAAAGCATGAAGGGGTACTAATGTAATTTGATAAACTATAAATATGTTACATCATGTAATAAATGTATTTAACTATTTGGCCTCCTGCAACTTAGCTTCTGCAGGCTGTAAACTAGTTTTTGCATATTACTTTTTACAAGTGGGCCCGTAGGTTGATATTTATAAGTTAGTCCCGCAAGTTGATATTGATTGGGGAAGTGTTGAGCTCTCCTTTAAAGCTGTGAGCTAACTGAACGCTGGTTGATATAGTGAACTAGGAGCTAACTGAGGGCTGGCTGATGTAGGGAGCTGGGAGCTAGTTGCTATAGCGAGCTGGGAGCTTACATGTAAGATTATCAGTGACCTGAATGATCTACATCTTTCTGTTGCACTTGTCTGCTCAGTTTTTATCAGCCTATTTTATATAGTACCAAAAATACTTATAATAATTTTAAACTTAAATCATCATTTTATTTAATTTGATTAGAATAAATGAAAAAAAAATTTTGATAAAAAATTAAATTTATCAAAAATTAAATTATAAATAAAAATTAAATTAAAAAAAATCCTTCCCGTGAAAATGATGTTTTAGTGTCGTTAATGATTTCTCTGCAAAAAGTGAAGACAAATTGAGAGCAGGGACGGGGGAGACATCAGCATCAACTCCCTGTTGCTTTTGTTATCTTTCACTTCTCTCTTTCCAAACGCACCACCATCTCTGCGCTTGACTCCCAAGTCTACATCCAGAAACCATTATTGTTCGTCATAATTGCTGCCGCGTTTCATTCTGATTTTTCTACCTCAATAATCAAACATCTCCACACAGACAGCTCCATTCCATAAGACACCAAATATCCTGCGATGGGGGAGCCTCGTGAGCCCTTCACAACATGTCAAATATTCAGATAGAGAGAGAAAGTTGCCACTTACTTACCAAACTTCCAAACCTACTATTACTCTCAGCCCTCTCGTGAACCCCTCTTCGCATCATGTGATCTCATCGCAACCCCAATGACCAAAAAAAAAAACACCACTTTACCGAAAACAAATCGCAAGCCTCCAACTTTGGGATGTAATCACTAATCCCAAACAGCAATCAGCCAATCACTCTCCACCTCTCGCTAATTATATATACGATTCCCACCCCTCTCCTAATGACAACCCATAGTCCCACTAAGCCCATTTCCTTCTTATGCTTCTCTTTCTCTAAATCCACTTTGCTAATCTTTTCCATGGCCTCTCTTCTTTGTTTTTCCATTATTTTTCTCTCTCTTTTCTTTTCCCTCTCCTCCGCTGCCCACCACCATCGTTCTCCGTCACCTTTGTCCAAACCGCCATCTCCTAAGCCTTTTCTGGGTTCGGTTTCACCCGAGATTCAAAAGGCCTGCAAAGCCACCCGTTTTCCTCAACAATGCGAAGCTTCTCTTTCCCAATACAATCATGTCCCTCCCAACCCGACTTCGCTTCAATTGGTTCAATCCGCCATGGGGCTGTCCGCCGACAACCTCAAAACTGCCCAGTCAATGGTGAAGTCCATCCTGGACTCCTCCGCAGACAGCAGAAACCGTACCAACGCCGCCCAGAGCTGCCTCGAGGTTCTCCATAACTCCGAGTACCGCATTTCCCTCTCCAATGACGCGCTCCCACGTGGCAAGATCAAGGACGCTCGGGCTTGGATGAGCGCTGCATTGGCCTACCAGTATGCCTGCTGGTCCGGGTTGAAGTACGCCAACGACACCCGCCAGGTCGGTGAAACGATGGCGTTTCTGGACTCCCTCGTCGGGCTCTCGAGCAACGCGCTGAGCATGATGGTGTCGTACGACGTGTTCGGCAAAGACACCGCGTCCTGGAGACCGCCCATGACGGAGCGCGACGGGTTCTGGGAAGCAGCAGGGTCAGGCGACTCGTCTGGATCGGGGTTCCGTGGCGGAATTCCGACGCAGTTGACGCCGGACGTTACAGTTTGTAAGGACGGCGGTAATGGGTGTTACAAGACGGTGCAGGAAGCCGTCAACGCAGCACCGGATAACGCGGGAATGAAGAGGTTTGTTATTCATATAAAAGAAGGGGTTTATGAGGAGACGGTGAGGATTCCATTGGAGAAGAAAAATGTAGTATTTTTGGGGGATGGAATGGGGAAGACGGTGATCACAGGATCAGCGAATGTGGGCCAGCCATTCATGACAACTTACAATTCAGCTACAGTAGGTGAGTTTCTTAATTGCTTTTCAATTGAATTCTTATATGGTTAAGTATATTGTTTTATACTCTAAACTTAAATTATTTAATGTACTCTAACGGGTGAAAAGGAAAAAACATTTCGTTCTTAGTAACCATGTTATATTCCTTTACTTGATTGAAAACCGGTAAGAATTTATAGTTGAATTTAGTTTTTCTGTATATATTGATTGTCTTTCTAAGTCTATATCTAATGATTGAATTGATTATTTTTCCAGGGGTTCTTGGTGATGGATTTATGGCAAAGGATCTGACAATCCAGAACACGGCAGGCCCTGATGCTCATCAGGCAGTGGCCTTCAGATCGGACAGTGATCTCTCTGTGATTGAGAACTGTGAATTCTTAGGCAATCAGGATACTCTGTATGCTCAGTCTCTTCGACAATTCTACAAGTCATGCCGTATTCTGGGCAACGTGGACTTCATCTTCGGAACCTCGGCTTCCATTTTCCAAGACTGCCAGATCTTAGTCCGTCCCAGGCAACTCAAGCCGGAAAGCGGCGAGAGCAATGCCATCACTGCACACGGCAGGACAGACCCTGCCCAGTCTACGGGCTTTGTTTTCCAGAACTGTTTGATTAATGGGACTGAAGAATATATGGCATTGTATTATAGCAAGCCTGCCAAGCACAAGAATTTCTTGGGGAGGCCGTGGAAGGAATATTCGAGAACTGTTTTTATTCACTGTACCTTGGAAGCTCTTGTCACACCACAAGGTTGGATGCCATGGAGTGGGGATTTTGCACTGAAAACGCTTTATTATGGAGAATTTGAGAATTCTGGAGCTGGTTCTGATATGGCACAGAGAGTGCCATGGGGTAGCAAAATCCCAGCTGAGCATGTCTTTGCATATTCAGTGCAGAATTTCATTCAAGGAGATGATTGGATTCCATCATCTCAGTAAAAGTGATTCTTATAGGGTAAAAATGGGGGAGTTTTCTATATCCCCTCTGTAAATTAGCAAATTAATGATTCAATAACGATATTTGGAAGTTAAAAATTCTATATATGAAAATTAGTTATTACTTCTCATAAGTGTGCTGGTTCAAAGATATTGTTGGGGTTGATTTGATTCAACTGGTTCTAATGAAGTGGCCCTCCAATTTGAGTTCTTTATTCTTTCAATATGTAAATAAATAATGATTACATAATCTGCGCGTGAACCTATTAGTGGCTGGGTAGAAGAACTAGCTGATAGAATCTAGAAATGGTGATAAGGGAGAAAGACAAACTTGCCACAAGTTGCGGTCTCTCATGACTCTCATCTTACCATGATCTTAATCCAGACTTAAATACGGGAGTCTTTTATTCAGTTGGTAACTGATTCAAGCGATGTTAATTATTTGATTAAATCAATAAATTATTTTAAATATTTAATAAATAAAACTTTGAATTAATTTTTTGAAATTGAAAAAGTTAATTTAAAAAAATTAAAGAATCATTTTTTTAATCAGATGTTTAAAAAGATATCATTATTAATTTAATTTTTGGCACCCTTATTCTTAATAAAACATTTACTCATATCCAAAAAAAAAAAAAAACTTATAACAAATATGCATAAAATATAATTTATGACAAATTCTTCTTAATTAATTCATATGTATTAAATATATTATTTGATTTTTCATCCTATTTCTCTTATCATCAACTTATGATAAATAATAGTATAAATAAAGACAATAATAATTAGTGCCAATAATAAATTTATTTTTATTTAAAATGATCTATTTTTTAATAAAAAATTTATAATAATTTATAATAATTTTTTTCAATAAAATCTAATAAATAATAAATTATAATATTTTTTAAAAAATATATAATAAATAATACTTTAAAATTTAAAATATTATTAAAATAAAAAATATTTAAATAAATTATAAAATTTATTAATAATTAATAAATAATTTTATCAAATTTTTTTATACAAATAATTAATGCTATCTATTCATCCATGATTGACACAAGATCTATATCAAGCAAGTTTTATGTCATTAGAATAATGATTGTTGTTTTAAAATGTTGATAGGTTGCTTTGCATTGCGTGGTGGTGTGGAGTATGCAAAAGAGAGTGACGAGAATAAGAGTCCCTAGTCACCCTTTTATGATGATACAAAGGAAACTGCATTGTTTCCTCGGTTTGCAATCTATGACATTTGAGGTAACATGAAAAAACAATGTACATAACTTTGTTTAAATTAAGAGAATGTCATGATGAGAGCTTTGCTTGCACGTAAACGGAACATGGAGTACTTGCTGATTTGAGCAAGAAACTTGCCATGGAACTAAAGATTTCTACGTGAACTCTTAAACTGAATGTAAATAATTTACCTTTGATCCCTTAGAAGAGATGGATTAATCCAGATATTGTCACTGCTAAAACTAAAGTCAATTAACGTTGGACGCAGCAGTGTAGGTTGTTCCTTACTCACATGTGTGTAGTGTCTACCAGCAGCTCAATTACATTACATGAACATTTTGAGTATAATGTACAATTGTAAATGCTCACTCACATGACACTTTATGAACATCGTCAGTTGTAATGAATATAGCAGGCAGACAATCACATGTTGCAGTAGGGAGCTGAGCACTTATTTAAGCAATTGGTTCACATGTCTTGTCGTTGACTGCAAAGACCAATTGGTTCACATGTTTAGCGCTTGCCATCGTTCTTGTTCTAAATAAAAAAAAAATGTACTTTCACATTACCTTTGGACATGAACTAGAGTGGAATACCAGATATTAGAGGAAAGAAAAGGATAAGCAGAAAAAACAAAGTTCCCTTAATAGTGAATTATGAAAGCGTACAAAGAGATTCACATGCAAAGGGCTATTTAGCTGAATGTCACTTTGAAGCAAATTTGTGAATTCAGAGACTTAGCAACTTCATTTTTCATAGGTAGGCATGAGAGAGTAGTTGGGTTAGGCAGGCATTAATCAAGTCCTTTTCTTTATGAAATTGGTTACATCCACTCACTCATTTGTAGGATAGAAAAAGCAAACATAGTGACTGATCCACTACCAGCTTGAGGAAGAGAATGAGTATCCACTACTGAAACAATGCTCTACATCTCTTTATTATCTATCTAATCTGATAGCCAATAGAAAATTGTCAAATTTGTTTGTTGGATTGATTCCAAGTGGTAGTTCTCCAGGAACCGCCCCATTTCGTTCACAGTGGATTTTCAAACGAGGATTTTGCAGAATCAGAGATAGTTGAGTTAGTTCAACCTCCTAATGCTCTGTCTCCTTACAAATCTCTTGTGCTTTCCTAGCATTAAGTCAAGTAACCCAATTCAAGTCCAAATAGTTGGACTAAAGCTTCCCCTTTTTGGGCCCCAAGTCTACCAACTTTAACCTCTTTTCGGACTTACTATTCTGTTCACGTGCTTTGGTTGAAAATTGAAATTCTGCCTTTATGCATTGAGTTCGATATACTCATTTGCATGTGTATTGGTGAAATTTGAACGAGTCACACTGAAACCAATTTCAATTGTATTGTGGAAAATGACGAAGTGTAGCATTTTAGTTATATTGAATTCATCTACTACATTAGTTTTATATGCACACATCGTTCTTCACACTATTTATTAGACGTGCACAAACAATTTAAATTAAATTAACACATGTTAAATAATGTCATAAGTACATGTGAGAGGGAGAGCATGAAAACATAATATGTGTAAGAAGTTCTTTTTGTTTTCCTGATTGGTTTGTAACCAAGATTGTGCTGCCCTGTATGAAATGGGTTGAAACTACTAGGAGATGGTAGGTATTAAACAATTGTTTGCTTTATATATTTATCCAATTACATCCACTACTA
>JANHAO010029405.1:0-10381 GCA_026873985.1 Saraca asoca
ACTAGGACTTTCAGTTGGACTGGGCCTAGGTCTTTTCTCACTAAAACCCTAGAGTTATAAGATAACATAAAGATGATTAGTGAGGCATCATAATCATTAAGAGGCATAATTTTCATAGAAGCAGGATTGAGTGAGAAGAAAAAGGTTTTCTTCAGAAAAGAATTGAGAGATCCTAAAATAGAGAGAGATGTTTCCTAGTAGAGACATAGTGCATGATGTAGTTCCATCCAATCGAAGTTTTGTTTTGCTCGCATGTGGATACCATAGAGACACGGATCTGCTATTTCGTGTTCATGATTCTGCATCAGTTGCAGCCTTCAATTCATGTTCTTTGGATCAACCCGAAACATTGCATCAAGTCGCAGCATCATAGGAGAGGAAGGAGTGACCAGTCGTGTTGCAATTTTTTGGATCAAACCGCAACACCATAAAGGAGACGTGACCTGTGTTGCTGCATTCTACAATAAATGCAATGCAAAAATGTAATTTTCTGGACCAACTGATTTATATTCTACACATGGATTCGTGGCTTGGTTTTAAAATTTTAAAATTTTCGTTGTGCTTACTGCCATGAAACCCAACACTAGCATCCGCCCCTATTTTATTACATTGCAACATAAAGGAATCAATCTCTAGTCTTTGTGGACATGACCTAGACTCACCCTGGCTGCTAGTAGCTTTGGTAGTTCAATATTTTTTTTTGTCGATGTTGACAATCATCAAATTTTGGCCTCATTATTGAGGATTAGAAGATTGATTTCTTTATGTTTTCAGCTGTATATAATATTAGGATATTAGAATTAGTATTAGGCTTTACTTTCAGTCATTTTTGCCTTGTTGTCACCTTTTCTCCTATACTTATATTTTTTTGTTTTTGGCTACCAATAGGGTGAATAGTATAAAATCTGACTTTGGAATTTTGAGCTAAATTTTGGCAGGGCACTTGTTTTTGGCATTTTAAGCCAGATACATGTTAAAGACTAGACCTTGTCAAAATTTAGCCAAATTCTATTGTTTACTATGATTTTTCAAAATTTTAGTATTTTTTGAATTATTTTCCTATTTTTCTATTTCAATTCTTTTAGTTTTTTAGTACTTGCCAAGCTTCTTTGTGTATAACTCAATCCTCTTATATTCTTGAGCTAATATATAATCCAGTGATTGAGAAAAACTTATAGGAATTGACAAGAGAAAACAAACACAAATCTGGCCTAATTTAGGACTTGTCATCAGCATCAACTTCAATACCTTCCTCTCTAAGCTCATGCATTGCACTAGATTTGTTTTCTACAAGTTTATCTCCCCATTCAAGCATGGATAACATGGCATTCCATTAGAGGACATTGAAATAATTGGCTACTTCAAACCTCAAATAATAGCCCTTGTGCATTAACTACCCTGAAACTGAAGCTACCTTTGAGTTAAAGTCTAGCTTGATTCATTTGCTATATACTTTTCATGGTTTGGCTAAAGAAGACCCTCACTAGTACTTAAAGGAATTTCATGTGGTTTGCTCAACCATGAAGCCTTAAGGGATTTTAGAGGAGGAAATTAAGTTAAAAGCCTTTTCTTTCTTCCTCATTGATTCATCTATGGATTGACTCTACTATCTTCCCCTAGCTCCATTAACACATGACATGAGATGACTAGACTCTTATTTGAGAGATACTTCCCTTCCTCCAAAGCTACCAACATTAGTTTAGAAATTTGTAGCATCAGACAACTTGGGGGAGAGACTTTATATGAGTATTGGGAGAGATTCAAGAGGCTATGTGCAAGCTGTCCATACCATCATACTAGTGATAAGCTTTTGATCCAGTACTTTTATGAGAGCCTCCTACCTATGGATAGAAGCATGATTAATGCTATAAGTGGAGGAGTTTTAGTGGACTAGACCCTTGATGTTGCAAGTATGCTGATATCCAACATGGCTGCTAATTCTCAACAGTTTGGGAACAAAATAGATTACACCATTAGAAAGGTCAATGAGGCCCATACCTCTACTCTTGAAAGGCAAATAACAAACTTCAACTTACTGGTTTAGTAACTACAGTAGTAGTAGACCGTGTGGCAAAGATAAACAATAGCTGCTGTGGTAGGTGGAATCTAATCAATCCCTAGACATTTTAGTGAAGTATGTCCAAACTTCCAAGAGATTGATCCCTTTCAAAAAGTGTATGCAATGAGGAACAGATTTCTAGAAAATATCAGTAGATTTGCAAACCAAATCCAGTAGGAATACAATCCTTATTCCAACACATACAACCTTGGCTAGAGAGACCATCCTAACCTAAGATATAGGAATTATGTTAGGTAGTAAACTTCACTGTAGCAAAATTCATTTTAGCAGATGTAGTTATAATACCCCAAATTTTCTAAAATTAATTTCAATAATAAAATGACTTTTCAAAAAAATCTGAAAAAGGTAAATTTGAAATTTTTAAGAATTTTGAAATTATAAATTTTAGGTTACCAGGAGTCTAGATATAGTAAAAATAGATTCTATGAATTTTAAGAATCCTTAGGTGATCATAATTTCCATCTTGGATGCTTAGAAAATAAAATTCATGTTTTCAAGATTTAATTTCTAGAAAACTTCAGAAAAATCAAAACTAAGGCTACGGGTGCCCAACAAGTAAAATTATAGTTGTTACAAAGGTAACTAATTTAACTAATTTGCATTAAAATTTTAAGATCAGTGAGTATGTTAATTTTGAACATGATATTGAGAAAATAGGAAAAGTTGCTAAAGTCAATGTTGTGGATAAATTTTGAAATCACACAAATGGGTTAGTAAAAGCCTAATGGACAGACTCAGCTAACAAAGGTCCAACTCATTTGGATTGAGGTCACTGGACCAAGACACCAGCTCGCTAAATACGTTCTGAGGTCACTGGTTAACATGGGTCAAAGTAACAACCTCAGGTCGTGAAA
The DNA here is from genome assembly GCA_026873985.1 of Saraca asoca. Taxonomy (NCBI): domain Eukaryota; kingdom Viridiplantae; phylum Streptophyta; class Magnoliopsida; order Fabales; family Fabaceae; genus Saraca; species Saraca asoca. Next base: position 2,935 of record JANHAO010029405.1, read on the forward strand.
GCAAGGCCAAGCTCGAAGCTTGCAGAAAGTGTCTTCAACCATTGGGAAAGTCTGTCCAGTCTCCTATCTTGGCAGGAGTCTATTATAACTGTCTATCCTGATCTACTATGTAATCCTAATCAAGTCATGATACTTATCTGTTATATATTTACACTTAAACTGTAACCCCTCAACCATTATAAAAGAGGATGAAATCATTATACATGATAGATATAATCATTAGATACAACACACTCAGCAAAGAGTAATAAAAGCTATAGATGTAGGGGTAAAACTAACTTTAGCTAAATAATGTTAAAAACTTCTAGTGTCTCCCTATTCTTCCTCTCTCTCTTTTTCTCCCTTTTTATATTCATTTTGCAGCTTAGGGTTCAAAACTTGGGTTGATCGGATTTTACCATCAATATTTTGGCACTAGAAGGAGGGCCCTAAATTACATTCACCGTTATTTTTCGATAGCTAGAGGAAGAACTACCAAAAGCTCAGATGTTGCAATTGGCCAACCAGATGGTTATATGAAACATTAAGAGGATCTAGTTCTCCATGTAGGCACTTCCACTGTCCTCATCGTAGGTGTTGCCACCAATATACCAATAGCAGCTTGATTCACAAAATTTGCAACCTTTCAAGAACTTTGAATTTTTCTAATGCCTTTCATATACCTTTTTGAATTGATCCCATAATTGATTCCAAAATCAATTCCTAACAATTCTGATGCACAATTTCATAACACAATTGATTCAGAGTTCTAAAACTTACACTTGAATCGATTCACAACATGTTAAAACACACTATGAATTGGTTACTAAATCGATTCACAACCTGATTTCTATATACATCAAATCAATTTTAACATTATTTAACAATGATTCTATTCAAACCACTTGAAAACTCTCTTAATTTTTCTCACCCTAATCTCAAATCTAAACCATAGTTATTCAATTTTCTTCCATAGAATTGCTAGAAACACTAAATCTATCAATTCTCACCGATCAATTTCTTTAAAACTTCTCAAAATCACTCGATCCCAATTTCAAAGCCACAAAACCCTAACTAAAGAAAATGTCAAAATGCATCAAGCTTGCTATATCAAAGAAGAAAGGCAAGGAGATAGGAAAATCCACAACTCAAGTAGGAGAAGAAACACATTTCCAATAACAAAGTGAGTATGCCAATTTCCTATAGTTATCAAATAGGAAAATTGAGCCCCTTAAGTGTTTTAGTGAGAAATTACTAGAAATTACTCATTTGCCTACTTTGTTAGCTAAATACAAGTTAGTTAAAATTTTGACACATAAGACCACAATGTATCCTAGATTAGTCAAAATGGTCTATGCAAACTTAGCAGTTGCTAATGATAAGTTATCATGCTATATCATATATAAACACATTGTTGTTGATATTGAATTATTAGCAAACATTTTTGATATGGATGCATCAACTCCTAAGCTTAGTGTAGGATCCTTTCTTGGCTATAGTAGGGAATCTGCCATTAGACTGTTATTTCCTTATTCCACCCCCAAGGATGGAAGTGAGAAATTACTGATTACTGGCCTATCCCTTGAGGATAGGATCTTACATTATGCTATCTATAAGGTATTGCTTCCAAGGGTAACTCATTGTACTCAAATAGTGGAGGATAAATTGCTTTTGATGAGGATTATCAAAAACCAATTTGATTTTAGTATGCCATATTTTATATTAAAATATCTGGGAGATTGTTCAAAACACCTAGATATTGGCTTCCCCTATTTGGTATCATTCTTACCCTTATTTTTAAAAAATTTAAACTACCAATTTCTGATAAAAATCAATTTTATCCAATAAATGCATCTACCATGATGACTACCATACACCTACAAAAGATGCAACTAGAATAGGATGCAAAGGAAATTGGAAAAGGAAAAGGGTATAGGTTCCTTAAACCACTGAAGGAACATCAAGTTCAAGGGGAGTAGGGTTGTCTAGTGAGCCAGAAAATAGGTTAGTTGAAGAAATGGGAAAAATGCACACTAACTTTGTAGATCACCTTGACACACATCAATCATTCTTTGAGTCTTTAGAGGACTGCGTAGGAAATGTAGAGAAAGAAGTCTGTACACTTCGAACCACAATAAATGAGTAGCCCAATACTTTAAAGACTCAATTGTATGAAATATCATAGTAGATGCACCGATGAGATGAAGAAGCAGAACTTCAAGTTTAACTTGAACAAGATTCGCTTGCTTAGTATGTTGTTGATTGTGTTATGTATCCCTTAGCCCCTTTCGCATTTTCATTGTATCTATTCTTATGTTGATTTTTTGGATTATTTTGTTATTTTTTGGATGCTATTTTGTTATTTTTTTGAATTATGATTTTGGATACTTTGTTATTTTGATCATTGTATTTGATACTGGATATTTTGATGACTATGTATATATTTTGTCATTTGTATATTCCAGATTTTACTTTAACCCATGAATAGATTCTGGTTCATAATTCTGGATTATAATTTTTTTGATTTATTATGTATCAAGTTTACCTTCAAAAGATATAATTTTTGTCAAGAAAAAGAGTAAGTAAAACTAAAACTGAGCAATTAGTCTGGATTTTTTTTGGAAGATCTAATTCTTTTTTCTTTTTATTGAGCACCAATTTCTTTTAGATGTTCCAAAAAGGGAAGAAAAGATAAGATTTTCAAAAATATAGAGAAATGAGATTTTCAAAACCAAATATCTTTTTTGGTAGAAAGATGAAATTTTCAAAAAAGGGAGATTTGATTTTTTTTTTGTTTTTACAAAGAAAAGATGAGTTTACTCATCTAACATTGATTCTTTGTGAGAAACTTTGAATCTCATCTAAATTGTTTGTCAACATCAAAAAGGGAGAAATTATTAGCCTAGGTTATCATAGCTATACCTTTTCTTTAGTTTTGATGATTGAAAAATAATTTTATTAAATTTTTTTTTTTAGAAAAACACTTTAGTCAATATTATAAGTTGGCTTTATTTTTGAGTGTTTATCTGTTTTGCAGCATTCAAAGTTAATCAAAGCTTGATCAAAAGATCTACTTTAGTATTAAGTTTTTACTTTATTTCTTAAGGATCTTTTGTAATAGAAATCTTTTTCAAATTGCTCAATTATGTTTTCTAAAAATAACTTATAGTGAGGTAAAATAAATTATTTAAAATGTATTTTTCAAACAAAAGTTTTCAAATAGATTTTTCACATATTCCTTCACAAGTTATACTTTTATAAAAACAATTTTTTTTATTGTGTGAATTGATTTATTACTGGAAAACTTGTGAAATACACTTGAATCGATTCATAAAGAAAATTTTTTTTACCAAAGGTTTAGAACTTTTTTGAGTCGATTCAGTGATGCGTTTTCACTTGACTTGAATTCATTCTTAAATTGATTAGTTAGTTAGAAGTTTGTTATAACTATCATGAATTGATTTATGAATTAATTCAAGGATTGAAAATTGTTATCTTTTAACTCAACTATAAATAGACCAAACCCTACTTTCAAAACATAACTTTTTATAACTTAGTGTGATAGAAAGAGAGGAAAACATAGAGCTTACACCTAATTTTCTCACCTCACCTAGATTGAATGATTTTATCAAATCTTGAGCAATCTGAAAGTGATTTCTACTTAGCTAATTGAGATCTACATCTCAATTTGACTATATTGTATTTTTAAACTCAGTCTTTGTTATTCTTTAAGATTTCTAGGGTTAGAAATTTAGATACAAAGGAAAAGGTTGATTTTCCCTTTGCATCCTTCTAGAATTGTGAGGTTGATTGCAATTTGTAGTAGGTGCATTGAATTCTTGTTATATCTTCATAGCTGTGAGGTTGATAATAGTTAGTTACAGGTTCAAAATTTTTGTATCTTAGGTATTGCAAGAGCCTGTTGATTTCTTATTATAAAATTGGTCAATATGAGCCCTGTTAAATTCCTATGCTTAGTTAATAAAAGCAATCATACAATTGAGTATTGATCCTAGGGAGTAGACTTGAATTATGATCTTAATTCAAGTTGAACCACTTTAAAAATCTATCTCAATTCTTTAATTTCTACATTTATATTCTTGCAAAGTCACAGATTCTATAATTCTGAACTTCTGCTGCATTGAACTCTGTAATTCTAGTTTTTACATGAACTTTGTTATATTCATTATTTCTGGTTCTGCAATTAATGCTATAATCTATTTTCCTGCTAATCCTAAAGATCTTAGTTATCTAGTTTTATTCTTTCCAGGACTAACAAATTTTAGCATAAATGTTGCATCAATCTCATGGCAATTTCAGCATAGTGTCTACTGGTTATGGTCTGGGCTAGCCAACTCCTTCAAAGTCCTTTAATGGAATGTCATATTTTCCTGGCTTGAATAAGAAGATGAACTTTTAGATGACAACTCTATTGCTTTGCCTAACTAGGGGAGGAAGGTGCTAAAGCTTGTGCAACATCCTAGAATGGTCTAGATTGGTGTCTACTCTCCCTTCTTAAATTCTACAAGGTTGTTTCAATTTTTAGATCTTATATTAGCTTAGAATAATGAAAGGATTGAGTCATGTACCACATGACTTAGTAGGAAATCAAAAACCATAAGAATGGAAATGGAAAAAAAATAGCAAAATTATTCAAAAAATACTTAAAACAATTAAAATAAATTCGTACTAGATGATGGAATTTGGCAAAAATAGGTTGGGGGTTTATGGCAAGCCTATGCAATTTGATCAAGAGGCTAAAAAATAGTAGCTTGCCAAATTTGAGCTTGTAATTCCATAGATTATTTTTCTATTGAACCTTACCCAAAAAACCTAAAAATTAGGGACACTAGGCATAATCAAGGGTAAAAGCATAGGAAAATAGACAAAATTTAAAGCCTAATACTAATATAAATACTAATATCCTACTACCATATACACTTGAAAATATATAGAAATCAATTAGCTAGTTCCCTAGCAACAGTGCCAAAATTTAACAATTGTTAACAACGAGAAAGATAAAGCTAAACTACCTATGCTTATAAATAGGGTGAGTCCAAATCAAACCATAGAGATCAGTGATTTATTTCAATGTGTTCCTAGTGTAAAACAGGGGGTTGGATATTATCTAATTAAAAATAGAAATTTAAACATACGATGTAAATACAAGCTAATAGAATCAAAAGAAAAGGGAAATTTAATAGAGAAAAGCTCAATCCAAGGGACTCTTGAAATCAATTCAGTGACTAATCATTAATACAATTATTTCATTCTCTCTTTGATTGCTTAGACAAGAATTTAATTAAGTCAAGCACCAAATTAATTCTTGTTAATTTCTTCCTAAATTGGCCAACCATGCCCAATACCTAATTAAACCTTATTGTTGAATTAGTTGAAGCTTAGCACCTCAGCCAATTCACCAATAGCATTAAGATTTAAAAATGCTAAGACTAATTAACTAATTTATCTCAGTAGCAAACCAATTAATTACCCTAAATTCTATAGGAAAATTAATTTATACTAATAGCAAATCAAAACCATATTGCTACTACAACCAACTAGCCATAAACAATTGTATTTCTTATGGAAATTCAGCTAGTAATCAATCAAAATGAATAATTAATTAATGGGCCCTATTAACTAATTTCTAAAGCAATTATTAACATGAAAATAGAGAATCAAGAGAATCAAATTGAAAAAATTAACAATAAAAGCAAGTCTCATAATGAACAAGAGAATTGATGTAGAATTTCTCTTATATTGAAATGGAAGTTCAGCTATACATTAATGTAAAAATAAAAGTAAACATAAAGAAAAAGGGCCAAATTACTGAATTAATTCAATTAATTATAATAACTAAGCAAACCATAACACCAATTACAAGTATCCAATTAAGCACATAGATATGACAAAAGACTAAGTATAGAAGGGATATAAAATATGTATAAAATGTGTTCATCAAAAAACCATTTCTGAGACCCATCCATGCTAAACCTTTTCATTAGTTTGTTTATGTATATGGATTGGGAGAGGCCAAGCAACCTTTTAGATCTATCCCTTTAGATCTTCATGAATAGAATGTAGCTTGCCTTTCCCAAATCCTTCATGGAGAATGTTTTAGACATCTACAATTTGACAAATTATCAAGTGGGAATGTCATTTCCTACAAGCAATATGCCATTTTATATATAGTAATAAGTAGACATCTGCACTCCTATTGACCTACACATATGGCTCATCACCGCTTTTGATGAAGTCAAATGATTTGATTACTTCATCAAAATAGATGTTCCAAATTCATGAAGTTTGCTTTAGTCCACATATGGACCTCTATAGCTTGCATACCTTATGGGGTTTAGTCTTTGAAAGAAAGCCCTCAGGATGTATCATATACATCCTCTTTCGATTTCCACTGAGGAAAGTTATTTTGAAATCCATTTGCCAAATCACATCATCATAGAATGCAACTATTGCAAGTAAAATCCTAATGGAGTTCAACATGTCAATTGACAAAAAGGTTTCCTAATAATCAATACCTTGTACTTGCCTAAAACCTTTTGCCACTAACCCAGCCTTGTAGGATTTTACTTTGCCATCTACATCTATCCTTCTTTTAAATTGCCACTTGCACTCAATGGGTTTTACTCCTTCAGGTGTAGTGACCAAGTCCCACACTTGGTTTTCATGCATTAATTCATTTTAGATTTCATGGCTTCTTACCACTTCAAGGAATTAATATCTGATATTACTTCCTAATAACTAGTAAGTTCATTATCTTGAACAACTATTACATCATTCTCTTGTGTGAGGAGAAAATCATATCTTTCAGGTTCACGATGTTCCTTACTAAATCTCTAAAGTACAGGTGTACTTTGAGCTTGATTACTTATTTCATCCCTTTAAGATATTTGATCAGGCTCATCCTCAACGATGTAATTTATGTTATTTTGTGGTTGCTGAACCTCTTCAAGCCTTTCAAGGATAAAATTCATTTCCAAGAAGGTAAAGTTTGTTGAGAAAAACACGTTTTACTCAAGAGGGTGGTGAAAGTAGTAACCTCTTATTTTCTTATGGTATCCCATGAATAAACATGTATCACACTTAGATCCTAGTTTGCTTATGATAATTTGCTTCACATAAGCAAAGTATCCCCAAATCTTCATGTGTGAAAGTTTTGACTTTTTTCCTAACCATAATTCATATGGTATCTTACAAACAAACTTTGATGGGACTCAGCTAAGGATATATAAATTAGTTTCTAAACTATAGCCCCAGAAAGAGATTAGTAAAGTTGCAAAGCTCATCAAGGACTATATCATGTAAAGTAAGGTATGGTTCCTCCTTTTTGAAACAACATTTATTTGTGGTGTTGCAAGTGAAGTCTGTTAGCCTAGATCATTCTAAGCTGCATATTTTCCTTAGTTTTAATGTTGAAAAATAATTTTATCTAACAATATATTGTAGTATT
>JANHAO010029406.1:0-10380 GCA_026873985.1 Saraca asoca
TAATTTTATATATAATATCAAATATTTAATATTAAATTATATAAAATTATATTAAATATGATAGAAGAAGATGATGTGAAGAAGATAGAAAAAGGGATTCCTTGCTAAGAAAGAATAGATGGAATTAAGGGAATGAGTTAAGGAAAAGTAAATGAATGGAATAAAGTAAGTATGAACCAAACAATAGGTAATGAAAAGGAATAGGAATACTTGATTCTATTATCTAAGTGTTAAGAGCCCCAACCAAACACGAGTAAAGAAACTAAACAAAAATATTTTCAAATAAGGAAATTATAGCAAGCTCTGACCATAATTCTTTTAAATGTTATTTAGAATTCGATATATTTAGAGAGAAATTATCAATGATCAATGTACCAAAGCATTTGTAGCTTTTAGGCAAACAATAGAGAGACAAGAAAGTTTTGAATAGTAAAACTGTGACAAGTGTACGAAGTTAATTGTTAATATCCATATTTCGGAGAAGATTTACACATATTAAAAATTTGATTTCTTAATTTACAAGAGATTGCAAATCCTAAAAAGGTAGCATTTGACCTTTGAATAAGATAAGTACACATGTTATAATTGAAGTATATAAAATCTTTTGGACAGAAATAAATATTAAATGTTTAATATATTAATAGAAATGATATAGATCTCAATACAAATCTTATAAAATTTTACTTATAAATGTATGGTGAAATATTTCTCTTTAATAGTGTTTTGAAAATTATATTAGACGTTCGATGGATTTGATCGTTAAATGTTGTACTTTTAAGTTCAAATTAATTCAGAAAAATATTTTAATAATTAAATCGATTTGAATCAACAAGAACAAGGAAAACCCAGAAAATCAATTCATTTTTTTTTAATTTTTAGACTTTTTTTAATAGGTTGATCCAATGAATCAATATATAACCAAAAACTAACAAAAGAAAAAATTTAATATTTAATTGATAAAAAATTTATTAATTTATTTAATTTTATTTTTATATAAAATATGAATTTATATTTATAATATAAATTAACTATTATTTATTTATTTTTAATAAATTTATATTTATGATATTATTTAATTTAATCATTGATTTAATCTATGGAATCAATAAAATCATCATCCAAAGACTTCTTTAGTATATTGTCTAATCCTATTTTTAAAACATTGCTATTTAGTGTCTTTGTATGAGTATTTCTCAAAAAGATGTTTATAAATTTTTAGCCTTTAAATTGATGCCCACAATTTCTATAGAAAAATAATAATAATAAAAAATTGATGGCCATGGTTTCATTTTTTAATATATATATATATATATATATTTATTTGAAAGTCAATGACTTGGTAAGCAAGGCACACTTTTCCTTGGCAATCACTCAGTGCATTTCTTCAACTCATATGAGGAGACCATAAAGAAATAAAAAAAATAAGTTATGCATTCTATAAACATGAACGTCGCACTACAATCTTTGTTCACTCATCCTTCAATGAATGCAAAGGTCACTAAGCTCCTCTGTCACCGTCATCCCGCACCCTCTGTGCGCATGTCTTGCCAAAACCAAGTTTGTCTCTATTTCTTTTCTTCTTTTTAATTTGCTTTTATGAACATTTGAAATAAATGTGTATTCATATCTTGCAAATTTAATAAAATTTTTAATATTTTCGTTTTTTTAATAAGTTATACCTTTTTTATAAAAATTATAATTTTTGAAAATTATTTGTGTTATATTTTATTGATTTGTAACTTTTATATTTATTACATGTAAATTTGTACATAAAATTGTAATCTTTTATGAAAAAAATCACAAAAAATATATAAAAAGTTTTCATAAAAATTGCAATTTTTACCACAAAAAGAAGTTATAAAAATAAAAGATGTGCATGGATTATAACTCTTGTATTTTGCATATATTTTTTAACTATTTTCTTTTATATTGTTGTTTATTTATATTGACATAAGGACAGTGATGACAAAACTTGGGTTCCTCTCATGCATAAAAGCAAAATTTGCTTTGCTGACCACCCATTTTTTTCTGAGTCCTTCTTTCTTTCGGTTGTTCTTTTCATGCATTTTTTTAAAATAATTATTTTCCTTTTGAATAATTACCTTTGGTTGGCTATCCCAGTGAGTTTAAAATCTGCGGGATGATCCGTATCTCCAAAAAGTGAAAGCATCTTTGGTGTGTATTCAGCATTTCCAGTGGTGTAACCTATTAAAATTATTTAACTCTTTTTTTTATAGGTTTCACTGTATCATATCAGTTAAAAAATTATTATTTTATATTAAAATATTATTATTTATATAAATAACTGTATCTGCATATTATCATATCAATTTAAATTATTATTTTTAAAAATCATTCAAGATATTATGGTTGGAAATGCTCATCATCTTGTTTTTGTGAGGACAATCCCAAATTTGTGGATGTCTTCTAAGATGACTCACTCTTTAACATTCCTGCTTGTCCAAGTGACCGTAATACAAGTTTTCAGAGTCCGTGAACTGATGTGTCTTCCGTCAATATCATCTTAACGATCATCCAAATCACGCGGTATCCAATTTTTCTAATGCTTGTCTACATTGTGTCATATAGCACACACTTAGCCTTTGTTTGGGTGAGAGAAAAGGAAAGGAAAGAAAAGAAAAGGAAAATGGAAGGAAAAGAAAATAGTTTTTCATTGATTGGTTGAGTGGAAAATGAGAGGAAAGGAATTGAAAGGAAAAGTAATTATAAAATTTAAAAAAAGGTAAAAAAATGTTAAGAAAATAATTAGATTGCATAATATATAGTTGAAATGTATAAATATTACACTCAATTTTTTTTTTTTTTTATAAAATGTAGCAGCAAGTTTTGGCCATTATTCATAATGCAGCAGCATTTTCCTGTTAAATACAGCAGCAATTTTTTTTCTTTATAAAATACAGCAGCATTTTCATGGATACAACAGCAAGGAGGCCGAGCAGATTACACAAGGAGGCCGACATACAATAGCAATTTTTTTTTATTAAATATAGTAGCATTTTTTGTGTAAAATACAACGGCAAGTTTCGGCCATTATTCATAATGCAGTAGCATTTTTATGTTAAATACAACAGCAAGGAGAGGACTTACCACCTAATCTGCAAGAAGGGAACCAAACGGCCAGTCGATCTGCACGAAGAAGAGAAGCTGATGCCAAAGCTCAGGGTTTGTGGTTGTCCGGCGTAAATGTAGCTTAAATCAAGTGGCTCTTGTCTGACGTAGATGGCGGCAGGTGAGAGGGAGGATGCCAATGACTCATTGGACGACAGAAGGCAGCTGATTTTACTAGCAGAGGGGGAGATGTAGAGTGGCTGTGGAGGAGGAGGAGGTTGGGCAAGAATATGCAGTGCTGGTTGTGTCCATTTTTCGTGCATTTCCCCTCTGTTTTGAGAGGAAAATTTTCTTGTGGGCCCCACCATTTTTTTTTCGCCCATTTTCCATTCCTCTCCCATTTTTTGTCCCAACCAAGCAGAGGAAAACGTCTCAGAAAGCGTACATAACAGAATTTTTCATTCCTTTCCCCTCATTTTCCTCTCATCCAAGCAGGACATTAATGGTAGCCTGACACACCTAACCACTTGGTATAGTACAACCTTATCCTCACCTAGAATCTTCACACTGACACGCCTAACACTAGGTACAGTACAACCTTATCCTCACCCAGAATCTCATATGACCCCAGCTTCCACCTCTATGTAAGATCATCGATATGCCTAAATCCCTAAATTATAGATTTTGAATATTTTGTTTTCCTTGAACTCTTTGCTAACTTTATCATTGGAGTGATTGTGACAGCTTCCCTTTTTGTCACCAATGTGTTCCCTTATATTGTAGGTAGCTCTCGCCTAAGCCCTAAACAGAGCATTCACCAATATATTTGTTTCTCATATTGTCTTTATATATTTAAAGTATTTACTTGTGTTTGATCTAAGAATTTTGAAAGCATTTCCCTTGCCATGTAATGGATTATACATATGTACCACACTTTTATATATTCGTGTGTTAAAATAGTTTGTTACTTACTAAGGAAACATTTGGTTCACCTCATAAAAATGAAAAAAAATAAAATTAAATAAAAAATAAGGATAACTATAATTATTATTTTTTATTTTTTTGACTCAGTTAAGAAATACAATTATACTATTTATGATTTTCTCTTATTGTATATTTGGAAGGTGGTCAATATCAATAGATGGTGTAGAAGGTGGTTAACTACAATAAGTGATGGTAGGCGATGGTCAACGATGATAGGCAATAGTCAACAACAGTAGGTGATTGTGAATAGTGGTCAATAATAGTAGATAGCGGTGATAGTAATTAATGGCAGAAGGTGATGGTAGGAGGTGGTCAATGGTGATAATGATGTTGGGTAGCAGTCAATAACAGAATGTGATGGTGGCATTGGTTAATAGTAGTGGGTAGTGAACAACTACAGTAAGTAATAATGGGTTAAGGTGATATGAGTTTCACAAGGTAAGAAAAGAAAAAAGAGATAGAAGTGCTTTTTATTTCTGGTGCATAATATTTTTTGAAACTTTATGTGGCTAAGGGTTTCAAATGGGAGAGCTCATTAAAGTTAAATACTGTAACAAATTTTATTATATGTAAATCAAATACTTAGTAATAAAATTAGATTTTTGATTTGTTATCGGCCTCTAAATTCCCTAGCCAAATCCTCATAAGTAGGCTTAACCCATTTAGGATTAGCAATTTCATATTCTCGAACAAGCAACCAATCTCCTTTCTAATAATCAACTATGATTAAATTATAATTTTCACTTACACCTAATTGTAAAATTTGAGAGCCCTGAAAGAATGTATAGGGTGAACTTTAACTATATTGTGATCCTTATGAAGGTAAGAATACTCTATGATGTGATGTTTGAACCAATCGGCCTTTTTGACTTGCATAGGGTCCATTGGAAAAAATATTCTGTAAATGGAGTTGGGTTAAAATTATTTTTGTGGGTGGTGTTTTTTTTTTATTTGACGACGTTGGTGGAGACAATGTGGAGGCTTAAAACGTTGGGCAGGGCAACATTGCTAGGCTGAAAATGTTGGCTTTGACAACGCTGCTAGCCAATTTTTTTTTTTTAAATGTGAGCTTGGAATTTTCTTTCCAAAATGTCAACTTGGAAATGTTGGTCGTTTCATTTTTTTGTTCTTTTTTTCTGAGCTCGTTCTTGCATAATCTTTCCTTGCACATTCTTGCACAACTTGGAAATGTCAGCACCACTCTTTCTTTATAGACCTCATTCTTCTCTTTACATATTTGGGCCTTTTTTTAAAACCATTTTACTTTTTTTTATTGGGAAAATTTTTTTAATTCTTTTCAGATTTGTTATGGGCATTTTTAGTACTATGCAAAATGGGCTGACAAAAGTCCAACAGGTGAGTCCAACTAGAAGAGGCTTAGCTCATTTGATACTGAGATTGCTGAACAAGGGCAGTAGATTGTTAGCCGCGAGCTTGGATCGCAAACAACAACTCTAAGATGATTGACAACAAGCTCCAGTTTGTTGGTCAAAATATGTCACCTCAGCCATCTTCCAGAAAACTCACTTTAGTGAAACCTGAGAATGGGACCAACTTGTATGGCTAGCTTGCATGACTAACTTACAAACATCAATCAACAGGAGTCTACTTGCAAATAAATTATTATTTTTTTCCTTTTAGGATTACAACTGTAACACTCCTACAACTATAAATAGGGGTTAGAATTATTGCATAAAGAGATGTGGATCTTAGACCAAGAGAGTAACTTAGACAGAAAAAATCAATTTATATTATCTCTATAAAAATATCGTACTCTGTAAACATACTCCTAAGAATGACATTACTATGGACATAGGGGTCAGTAAACAGACTTTAGTTGAATTGCGTTAAATAAACTCCCGATGCCTTCTTGTTCTTCCTCCATCCTTTTTTCCTCTTCCTTACGATCAGTTTACAGTTTGGGTTTCCTGAGCTCTCTGGTTGGCTGAGTTTAGGCTTACCAAATTTGACCATCAACATTTTGGCACCATCTGTGGGGACTTATCTGCATCTTGGTTAATTTTCCATTCAACTATAATGACAAGAGGAAAAACCACAAGAAATCCAAATGCTCCAGTTGGCCAATCGAAAGGTCATATGGAACAGGAGTAGGAACTAGTCCTTTCTACGGCAAACACTTCTATTTTTCTCACTACAGGAGCCATCGCCGACTTGTCCCCTATGGCCCACCACCAACCTGCTGTTATTATTACTGAAACTAATGAAGAACAAATATGGCACCAATGTTAGTAAACACTAGAAAATATAGTGAATGAGCTAACTAAGGCAGTTAAAGTGCTAACGCAAGCACAAACTCTAGTTACACAAAAGCATGTTAAGGTTGCCACACCTAGAGGAGAACCCCAACGCACTGATTTAGCTCACTCTTCCCACTCATAGACAAGATCAAGGGTTTGTCGAACTCATAGAAACCATGATGGTTTGTGATACGAAAGCTCATATCGAGTGAAAGGCTTAAATAGATCTAACCAGGAACATACCACAGGTCGCTATTCTCACGATCAAAGAGGTAAAATGAGCCAACAAACCTCCAACCGGAAACATGAAACACGAGATCCGATAGTAGAAGAGCTGCTCCAGAAGGTAAAATAATTGGAGGAGCACCCTCAAGCTTAGAATAGCCAAGATCGATATGAGGAGATGACTCCTTTCATTAGCAAGATAGAGAAGCAACCTCTCCCTCGTAAATTCAAATCCCCACAATCTCACCATATAATGGGAAAAGTGATCTATAAAACCATCTAGATGCATTCAATGTGCAAATAGATCTTCAAACAGCCAATCCCTTGGTTAAATGCCACGTCTTCCCAGCCACACTAAGAGAGACACTTTGAACGTGGTTCAGGAATCTTCCAGCTCATAGCATTGATAGTTGGGAAGAGTGCCAAAGAAGATTCATCAACCAATATAAAGCATTACAGAAGTAGCTCGCACCATCCTATCACTTCATAATGGTCTTTCAACAAAAGGATGAATCACTGAAAGACTATATCACTCGATTCAGGCATGAGGTCAATAATATGGAGAATCTATCCGATAAGAGTATCCTAACAACGGTCTCAGCAAGACTCCGCAAGGATGTAAAGCTATATAAGAATATATACAAATCTCCAGTAAGTGACCTAGGTGAGTTTTATGAACGAGCTACTAAATAGATCAAATGGGAAGAGACTTTTGGCACAAAGAAGTCTGAATAGAAGGATGAAGTGTGCAACTCCATCCAAAATAAGAAGAAGAGCAGTGGGAGTGAGAATGATGTCTCCAATGGCCAGCTTGCAAAGAGGGCTAGGGCTACATGACCTTAACATTAGGATTGCCATAACAACTACAACATCCTATCAGACATTCAGGATAAGATATTTACAACAAAAAAGGATAAAGAGGACTTCGGGACACCCAGCCCTATAAGAAGTCCCCACTGGTGTAGAGACACAAGCAAGTCTTGTGCCTATCACAATGAGGTTGGACATAACACTTCATATTTTTAGGCACTGAAAGATGCGATTGAAGAATTGATCAAAAGAAGTCACTTAAAAGATTATGTGGTGTGACCTGCGAGACAATGATCTTGGTAACCATAATAAGGTCCCGAGCAAAAATAAGCATATGCTGTGAAAACCATGTGATTTTGTAATGTTATTTAGAAGTCATTAAAAGCACTAACTTTTTCCTTTAAGTTGATGCGACTGTATGATTTTGGCAAAATGCTATACAGAAAGGAACTAAAGTTCCCTAAGCTTGAAACATAAGACGTCTATTTATCCTTTCTCATAAGAGGGCCCTCAGGAGCTGTCTGGGGAGCAACTTTCTTAGCCATCCCTATTGACACTCCAAAGAGCCATTCAAGGAGCAACTTTCTTAGCCATCCCTATTGACGTTCTGAAGATAAAACTATAAGAAGCTTTTCAGGGGAACCCCATCAAAACTTCGAAGTGGCCAAAAACTCGAGAAGCAAGTTTCACCTTGACTTACTTAGTATGCATGTGACCAATTCTTATACACCGTATGCATGCAGTACTCAGCATGCATATGACCAACTTTCTCAAGCACTATATGCATGTGACCTCCTATCCAGCATGCATGTGACCAATTCTTAGGTATCGCATGCATGCGAACTCTTACTTAGCATGCATATAACCAACTTTCTTGGATACCATATGCATGCAACCTCCTATCCAGCATGCATGTGACCAAATCTTAGGCATTGCATGCATGCGACCTCTTACTCAGCATGCATATGACCAACTTTCTTAGGCACTGTATGCATGCGACCTCCTATCCAGCATGCATATGACTAATTCTGAGGCACCGTATGGATGCGACCTCTTACTCAGCATGCATACGACCTATTTTTTAGCATCATATGCACGTAACCTACTTCAACATTTATATTATGCTAATTAAGGTGTAACTTTCATGTGACCTATTACTAGGCATAGCTCTCATGTAACTTACTCGTATTAGCTGAAGCGTAGCTTTCATGCAACCTACCTGGGTGTTTATTCTCATTACTAATCGAGGCACTCCGGTGCTCAAATTCATTATCAATTTATATAAGTTAATATTATCGATTGGTTATTTAACTTAATTATTATTTATTTAGCTTTGATTTGCAGGAATCTATTCATGATAGTTTACATGTTATCTTTTGAGATATTCAGAATATCTAACATTACACACTTGGAAAAACAAGGAAGAAAAAAGTTTTCATTAAAAACCTTTTTCAACGAGGTGAATTTACATAAAGATATAGAGGTGTAGATCAAAATAGGCCTACAGAGATCATATCCTAAGAGGAAGAGCTAAATTCCAACAAGCTAGAGGATCAATGAGTAAGTTGAACTGCTCGAGCTTTTTTCTTGTCCTCCTTCTAAGCTAAGAGCTTCTTCTTTAACTTGAATGCCCCTAAGGTACTTGGAGACACCAGCTATCACCTTGCAAGAAGGCAAAAGAACAAAGGTAAAAAAGCTAAAAGCATCAGCATCACCATGAGGAGGTTATGAAAAAATTTCCAAAATCCTCAAAGAGGAATTGTCTATGGGAACCTTATGCAACAGGCCATACATGCCCCAAAGCACTTTGTTGAAAACTAGACCGTCAAAGACATGGGGGGCTCAATTAATGTACCTATCAGGGCATTCTGTGAAAAAGCATAGAAGGTTAGTTGCACATTATATAGACTAGTCTGGCTTCACTGATGGATCCAGAAACTGTCCAACTACTTTTGATTAAACAATCTAGTAAAAAGCTAGGTTGCCATGCTAATGACTATAAGACATGCACGTTAAAAGCATAGTATGGGAAGAAGCAGTAAGACAACAAGTTTGAAATGACAACGCTACAGAATATTCATGTAGACTTTTGCTAGCAAGTTTCAGCTCCCAGTCCATAGAATGAACTGAGAGCTAAAGGGATAATGTTATGGGCATTTTTAGTACTGTGCAAAATGGACTGGCAAAAGCCCAACAGGCAAGTCCAACTAGAAGAGGCTCAACTTATTTGATATGAAGATCACTGAACAAAGGCACCAGATCGTTAGCCGCAAGCTTGGATCGTAGACACAACTTCAAGACGATTGACAACAAGCTCCAGCTCGTTAGTCAAAATATGCCACTTCAGCCATCTTCCAGAAAACTCACATTGGAAAAACCTAAGAACGAGACCAATTTGCATGGCTAACTTGCATAGCCAACTTGTCGATGTCAATCAACAAGAGTCTACTTGCAAATAAATTATTATTCTTTCCCTTTTTAGATTACAATTGTAACACTCCTGCAACTATAAATAGGGGTTAGAATTATTGCATAGAGAGAGGTGGATCCTGGACCAAAAGAGCAACTTAGACAGAGAAAACCAATTTATATGATCCTTGTAAAAATATCATACTCTATAAACATACTCCTAAGAATGACATTACCGTGAACATAGGGATCAGTGAACAAACTTTAGCTGAACCCTACGATGCACTGACACTTCATATAGCAGCCGTGTCCGCGTGTCAAAAACGTTTTCGACACCGACACTCATCGACCCCGACATGAAACGTGTCGAGGCCGTGTCCGTAATTTTAAAAAGTTCAGACACCTGTTCCTTATTTCGACACCCGTGTCAAGTTCAATTTCGGGGCCGTGTCCATAATTTTAAAAAGTTCAGACACATATTCTCTATTTCAACACGCGTGTCAAGCTCGATTTTCAGCTTATTATTTGTTATGTCATGTGATTTAATATTATGAGTACTTATTTTCATATGAAAAAATAATAATTATAATATATATTTACAAATAAGCACAATATTTTTTAATAT
>JANHAO010029407.1:0-10378 GCA_026873985.1 Saraca asoca
GTATTTTTCACTATATCCTATGATGGTCCCTCCCTTTCTATTTATAGTTAGGGAGAAGGTTACAAATGTAATTTCATGATTAACAGAATGATTATCTTTGCCACTTATGACATTAAATGCTTGCTATCGAGCAATAAATACTGGGCAAATCATTGTCGAATTTTCGGGGAGCTGATGTGTAATCTTAAGGCTTGAGCTGTCAAATTGGTTTGACACACTCCTGATGGCTGATTGGACTTCATACGAGGCATCCGTTAGCAGTGAGCTAGCGAGGAGGTCGGAGGCCAAGCGAATGGGACTTTTGGGTTGTCGCCTTTATCCTCATTTGGTTATCTTCCGTGGGCTGGCGGTCTTGCTCGTTGTGGGTTGAAACTCTTTCAGTTGGATTATGCCTTCCGTTATGCAGCATCGCGAGGTTCCATGGCTTTCAATTGATAACCGGAGTCTTCATTTGGCAGAATTGGATTCTGAATTGGACCCCAACCTTGATTGACTGTGTTTGCTCTTGGACTTAACCCGGCCCAAATTTCGCATCCTAATAACGCCCATAACATAAGCCCCCCAACTCTCAACTCGCTTTGCGTGCTGGGAGTTATCTTCTTGTCTTCATTTTCGGCCCAAAGCTTATCGCACGAATTGGTTTCTTAAACTGCCGGTGATAACTGTGATTCGTTTCCACGTGGCGTTGCCAATCGGTCACGCCCATTTATGCAAGAGCCTTTCATGGAGTGGAAGCTTTGCTTGGATGCGGGGTTCCAAACTGATTCGCCCAAGAATTCTGTGTGGGGCGAGCACATTACTTGGATGTGAAATTATTTCTCTGCCCCGGACCTGCATAAGAATTCTATGTATATTCATGTATTACTTGGACGCAGGGTCGTCCATGCAAGAATTCTGTGTCGGGCATGCACATTACTTGGACGCGGCTCGTACAAGAATTCTACGCTCTTCGCACATTACTTGGACGCGAGATTAGTTCTTTGCCTTGGACCCGTGCAAGAATTCTATGAATATTCACACATTACTTGGATGCAGGGTCGTCCGTGCAAGAATTTTGTGCGAGGCATGCACATTACTTGAACGAGACTCATGCAAGAATTCTACATTGTTCGCGCATTACTTGGACATGAGATTAGTTCTTTGCCCCAGACCCGCACAAGAATTCTACCTATATTCACGCATTACTTGGACACAGGGTCATCTGCGTAAGAATTCTGTGCGGGGCATGCACATTACTTGGACACGGCTTGCGCAAGAATTCTAAGCTCTTCGCACATTACTTGGACACGAGATTAATTATTTGCCCCTGACCTTTTGGCGTGCAATAGCTAACGAGTGGTTTAACTCCCCCACTTGTTTTGTACTCATGGCTTTTCATTTTTCAATGACGGTGGGTAATCATATTTTTTGGATTTTCGTGCATTTTTTTGACCTGTCATTTATTGTCTTTTGTGCTCCCTAAGCCGTCGGATTATGGGTATCCAACAACCCTTCTGACCCCACGGTCAGGTTGTTTCTTTTTTAAACCGGGAGAGCTCTCTTGGTCCCTCTCATTAAGGCATTCAAAATTTTCAGTCTCCCCTTGCCCTTGTTTCCGGCTTGCTTGCCAGTCTCAGAGTTGTCTGTTTTCATCAGCCTTCCTTAGATCTCCAACTGTGATTCGGGCTTTCCTTATCAGGACCGCAATTGTATTTCCATCGGACTTCCCTTTTTTGGAAAGCTACGGTATGTCCTCGTTCGTCTTTTCGGGCTTTCCTTTGTTATGGGGTTCTAAGGGGTCTTCTTTACCTATCAGTTGATAGAAGATAGGTCTGGTTATTAGGCCATTCCTTTGTGATCCTGGCTTGTTTGATTTAGTAAGGTCGGTTTGTCAGTTGTTTCTAGGGTCATTAGACGTTGCCTTCTGGCTTTTAGGATCACGTCACTTGGGAATCGCTTTCTTCTCTATTTCTTCTCTCCCCTGCTGTAGTTGGCGCGGCGGCTTAGGTTGCGCATGGCCTGTGATCTGCGAGGGTTCTTTATTTTCGGTGTAGCTCACTCGCAGCAGCCTAACTAATTTTCTTCCTTTGTAGATAGGAACAAGTTATGTGCGACGTCGCCACTTGGTGGGGGAGGATGACGGGGAAATTGAAATGAGTTCGGATGTGACAATGGCGTAACGTGCTGGTGACGTGACACCCAGTGGAAGAGGAAAGGTTTCGACATTCGTAGCCAGCCAAGAACCTTCAGAAGGCTCGGGCGTTGTAACGAGAGGACTTCATGAGTGGAGTATGTTCACATTTCATGCTTCCACGATGTGATTTCGGGATGTTCAACTTGTCATTCATTCCCATCGGATGCCCAAAGGATGTAGTGCTATGGTTTCGGCAGCAGACGATTACGTCGCATATCCCCTAGGGTTTTATCGCTATGAGCCTACCACACTTTACAGCAGGGTTT
This sequence comes from Saraca asoca, assembly GCA_026873985.1. NCBI lineage: Eukaryota > Viridiplantae > Streptophyta > Magnoliopsida > Fabales > Fabaceae > Saraca > Saraca asoca. The sequence continues at coordinate 2,440 of JANHAO010029407.1, forward strand.
AGATTCCCGATCCCTCCTTTCATCGTTGATTTTTTAAATAGGATAAAGCTCATTCCATTCCAACTGACTCCCAATTCATATGCCTCACTGATCTTTCTTGCTTTAATCTACCTAGGTAATCACCTACCGCCACCATCTCCCGAAACGTTATGTTATCTCTACGATCTGAGGTGCGCGAGCGTAGCCGACGGGTTGTATTATCTTATGGCTCGGAGAACGCCATATAAGGATATCTTATTGAAGGGGCCCGCTATTGGTAAATCCAACGTAGGGCCCTACAAATATCGTTGGTTTTATGTATCTTGTCCTTCATTACGATATCTCAAGAATTTTAATTTTGTTTTTACTCTTGGTAAGTTAGCTGAGAGTGAACGCGTGCGATGACCCCCCCTCTCTTTTTTTTCTTGATCCCTTCTTCATACATTGTCATCATCATTTTTTTCTTTTTTTTGTAGTCGGGACCGGTAAGAATCCCACCTTGGGGGCTAGGAAGCTCAAGATTCTAGATGGTTTTCGATTGGCGAGCGATCTCGAAAGCGACTTCTAGTTCAACAACTCTCGGCTTTGCTTTTATAGACTCGTGCCTCCCTTGGACGTTAAGGTCACAGAGGAAATTGGGATTCGATGAGTATCAGAAATCAGGCCTGCCAAGTTTGACGACTACGACGGTGTTATGGAGCTCATTTTGAAGGCACCGCCATCCCGGGTCATGAAGCTAGGTCTTCCACCTCTCGAAGTCGATCTGCCTCCTTCCCCTACCGACCAAGTTCTTACTATCGGGGGAAATACAGACCCAGATCCACTCCCTGAAACTACTCCTTGAGAGACGACCCCACCATCACGGCCTGAAGCGAGCGTAGCCAAAACTACCATTCTGTCTAGTCCTCCTCCTAAGAGGCGGAAGGTTGACAAAGGGAAGAGGAAAGTATCTTCTCGCGACGGCGAGGGTGAATTTATCCCCTAACTGGCGGAAACTGGTTCCATGACCGAAGGATATGCTCTAACCTTAGTCCAAAGCATGAGTACAATCTTGGGATCGAAGCAAAAGATCGGGGTGCTGGAAGCCAAAGATTGCACCATAGGGAGGCTCGCGGGGTACATCGCCTGTCATGGTCTTGTGGCAAGGTTCAGCCACTGTTTTCAATCTTAATAGCTGTTTCATGGTTTCTAATTTGTGGCCTTTTCTTTGTAGAATGTCTTGGCATTGATGAAGATTGAGGAACAGGCGCGAGCCCAAGAGGATGAGGAATCTTCGCTTGTGGATGATCTCGAGGCTTCTGTCGCTGAAAATCGGGAGTGGCATGAGAAGATCAAGGAGGTAGAGACCAAGCTCACAGGCAAGGTGGAGCATCGCGAGATTGCTGAGGTGAAGTTTGGACATGCTTCGAACGACTTGAGGAAGGCAAGGATAGAATTGGATGAGATGAACAAGCATATGCTGATAGCCAATAAGGCCGCTGAGAATGCAATACAACAAGCGAAGTCCTCAAGTCATAGGGCCGAAGTTGCTGAAAAGGAGATGGGGAAGGTGAGGAAAGAGCTTTGACTTGCTAAGGCGGAAATGTCTTCGTGGGTGGCTGTCGTTGCCAGGGAGTTAAGTCAACAAACTTATGAATCCTTCTTCTACACCTTATGGGAAAAACATTCAAAGATGGATTTCTCATTTTTCAGGCCACAAGCCGTGGAAGCTGTGGAATCCTTTAAGAGAGATACTGCCAAAACCGGTCCCCCGGGCGAGGATGGGGGTGCTAAGATAGAGGTTCCTAGCGAGGAAGCTGTTGCCCCACCAACTGTAGCTCCTGACGATCCCGCCCTTGATGCTCCCGAAACTCCTGCACCCTAGAGTGGTCTTTCTCTCTCTCTTTCTTCTTCTTCTTCTTTTTTTTGGGTCTGTAACTCATGGGTACGATGATCTTTACATATGAAACTCTGTACTTTCAATAACTTGAACATATGATTCCTCTTATTTTCCATTTTTATAAGTTTATGTTGATTGCCATCTTGAAACGCACTAGGTTCCCTGAAATTACATCATGTCTTAAGGGAAATATACAAAATTTTACATAACTGACTTTTTACAATTTTCACTGGTAATACTGGCATAAATGCTTGGCATTCCAGGCACGGGGGAATTCTTTCCCGTTTAAGTCCGTTAAGTGATAGGCTCCATTATTCACAACTCTTTTTATCAAGTATGGACCCTCCCAGTTTGGTCCTAGGGTCCCTTCGCTCAGCTTGCGAGCTCCCGGCAGGACGAGTCATAGAACGAGGTTGCCTGGTTTGAACCTTCGGGATCGTACTTTTCAGTTGTAATATCTCACAATGCGCTATTGATGTGTGGTGATCCTAAGACTAGCTTTGTTTCTCGCTTCCTCCACAAAGTCCAGGCTTGCAGCGAGTAGTTGGTTGTTTGCTTTTGGGTTGAAGGTAATTCCTCATTGCGTCGTGACTTCAAATTTTACAGGAATCATTGCTTTGCATCCATAGACCATCGAGAAAGTGGTTTCTCCTGTGGAGCTGTAAGAGGTTGTCCTGTATGCCTATAGTACTATCTATAACTCATCGGCCTATACTCCTTTTCTAGCCTCTAGCCTGATTTTCAAGATCTTTTTAATGATCTTATTGACGACTTCCACTTGCCCATTGCTCTATCGGTGATCTACGGACGTGAAACTCTTAATAATTTTGAAGTCATTACAAAACTCCACGAACTGCTCGCTTGTGAATTGGGTCCCGTTGTTGGTGACGATCTGCTGAGGGACCCCATACCTGTAGATGATATTGTTCTGAACAAAGCTCAGAACTTTGGAAGATGAAATTTCAGTGAGCTCCTTCGCGTCAGCCCACTTTGTGAAGTAATCTACGGCCACGACGGCATATTTGCAATTGCCTCATGCCTTTGGGAGCGGCCCAATCAAATCTATTCCCCAGATAGCAAATGGCCACGGGCTCGTCATTTGCTTTAGATAAGTTAGTGGAACCTGGGGGACCTTTGCAAATCTCTGGCATTTGTCACATTTTTTAACAAGGTCTATCACATCTTGTTTCATGGTTGGCCAGTAGAACCCTTGTCGAAGAGCTTTCTGTGCCAACGATAGCCCCCCAGCATGGTTTCCACAATGCCCTGCATGGATTTCTTCTAGAATAACGTCATAATCTTTGCCGTCAATGCACCTCAAGAGGGGGTTGAAAACCCTTTTTTATAAAGAACATTGTCGTAGATGCAATATCTGGTTACACGTGCTCGTAAACGCCATGCCTCAGGCCTGTTTTCCGGCAAGGCCTCATTCTTCAGGTAGTTAATGATAGGGTTCATCCAGGAGTCGGGCCTTTCCACAATTACTATAATTTCATCCTGCTATTCAATGCTTAGGGATGAAAGGAGCTCTACTGGGATTGACTCCGCGAGATTCAGGTCATTTATAGTGGACAATCGAGCCAGGGCATCAGCGTGAGCGTTCTGAGTTTGCTAAACTTGGGTGATTTCGGATTGCTGAAAGGATCCTAGTAACTCTTGGACTTTTTGGAGATACTTCACCATCCTTTGCTCATATGCTTGGTACTCGCCCCTTATTTAGAAAACGATGAGTTGTGCATCGCTGAATATCTTCAGTTTCTCTGCCTGCACCACCTTGGCCACTCGTAAGCCTGCCAGCAGAGCTTCATACTCAATTTCATTATTTGTGGCTTGGAATTCAAATCTTAAGGCGCTAAAGATTCTATGCCCTTCTGGGTTGATGAGAAGTATCCCCGTGCCAGACTTTTTGTCGTTAGATGATTCATCAACAAATAACTCCTAACATGGGGCGTCAGAGACTTCTGCTTCTTCTCTTATGGGTCCTGTGAATTCAGCAATAAAATCAGCCAGCGCTTGCCCCTTGATAGCCGTCCTGGGCTTATACTCAATGTCAAACTGAGCGAGCTCTATTGCCCATTTAAGTAGTCGTCCAGAGACATCGATCTTTTGCAGGGTTTGCCTTAAGGGATATTGTGTAAGAACTCTGATACTATAGGCTTGAAAGTAGGATCGTAACTTTCTTGAAGCTATGACCAAGCAATAGGTGAGTTTTTCCATAGATGAATTCTTCGTTTCCGCATCCAACAACCTCTTGCTTATATAATAGATGGGGAGCTGAATGCCCTCTCTTCCCGTGTCAACGCTGCGCTTAAGGTGTGTTGCGATACTCCGAGGTAGGCGGTCAATTTCTCAGCCTCTTTTGGTTTGGAAAGGAGGGGTGCTTGGTCGAGATAAGCTTTAAGCTCTTTGAATGCGATCTTGCACGCCGCAGTCCATTCGAACCTTCTTGCCTTCTTGAGGACGTCAAAGAAGGGAATACACTTGTCGATGGCTTTTGAAATGAACCGACTTAAGGCAGCGACTTGGCCATTTAAGCTTTGGACATCTTTGGGGCCAGTGGGGGAATGTATGTGGAGGAGAGCTTTGATATTTTTTGGATTGGCTTCGATCCCTCGGTTATTGACTATGAAACTGAGGAATTTACCCGAGGCTACACCGAACGTGCATTTAAGTGGATTCAACTTCATCCAATACCTTCTTAGGATTTGAAATATTTCATCTAGGTCATGGACGTGGTCGATGAGCTGCTTGGATTTTACAAGCATGTCGTCCATGTAAACCTCCATTGTTTTGCCAATTTGTTCTTCAAACATTTTATTCACGAATCATTGGTACGTTGCCCTCGCATTTTTGAATCCGAAGGGCATCACTTTGTAGCAGTATAATCTGTGGTAAATGATAAATGAGGTATGTTCTTCATCCTACGCAGCCATCGAAATCTAATTATATCCCGAGTAGGCATCCATGAAGCTGAGGAGTTCGTATCCTACCGTCGCATCGACAAGCTGATCCATCCTCGAAAGGGGGAAGCTATCTTTCGGGCATTCCCAGTTAAGGTCTGTAAAATTGACACATGTCCTCCATTTCCCATTCTTTTTCTTGACGAGGACGAGACTGGCTACCCAGGTGAGATACCGTGCTTCCCTGATAAAATTGTTAGCTAGGAGTCTGTCCACCTCTTCTTTAAGTGCTGCGTAACATTCGACGATCATTGGCCTTCTCTTCTGACAGACTGGCTTAGCCTGGGGATCGATGTTTAGTGGATGTGACATTATCTTTGGATCAACACCTTCCATATCCTCGTGGTTCTAGGCGAATACGTCAGCATTTGCCTTAAGAAAGTCTATCAGTTGTGTTTTTAGCTCAGGTGGCAATTGTTTTCCCACCTTCAGGCACCTTTCCTCATTTTTCTCACTTACTCGCACGTCTTCCAGATCCTCGGTTGGCCCTATGGTTCGTTCAGCATCCACTTCTCGTGGGTCAAGTTCGTAGGTGACCCCTTTTTTGCTCGTCGGGCGGGAGTACCTACCATAGGCCATGTCCACCTTTTTTCCTTGTGCCTCAAGTTTAACCGCTTCTTCATAGCAACGGCGGGCTACTTGTTGTTCTCCCCAGACATACCCCATTCAACTTGGGATAGAAAATTTTATGATAAGCGTTTTAGTTGATACTACCATGTCAAGATTGTTCATGGCGGGTAGTCCTAGTACCATGTTATAGGCTGATGGACAGTTAATAATCAGGAACTCTGCCACGATGGTGGCTTGTCAGTCCAGGTCTCCTATTATGAGTGGGAGTTTGATTCATCCTATTGGAAGTATCCCATCTCCAGTGAATCCATAAAGGGGCTCTGGTGACGAGTCTATTTGGCCCGTGCTTATGCCCATCTGATCAAAGCATGCTTTATACATTACGTTGACGGAGCTTCCAGTATCTATCATTATCCTCCTCACTTCCGTATTGGCTATTTTCGCCAATACGATGACGGCATCATTATGCGGGAAGTGCACCCTCGATGCATCTTCTTCAGTGAATGAGATATCATTCGCGATAGTTTTTACCTTTTTGGTTGGCCTGTCATTTTCCACATGGCTGACGAGAAGGACACAGCCTGCCCCCCGCACATAACAATTGCGTGATCGACCTGATGTGCCACCGATGTGAGGCCCGCCATGTATGGTGAAGATCATCCTTATGGAAGGCACTTCCTCGTTCTTAGGGGTCTGATGACGCCACGACGTGTGTTGTCGAGGGTGTGGGGGTCACTGTCCCGGAGCTCCTACCACGTATTCTCCTAAACGACCTCTCTTAATCAGGTCCTCGATGGCATCTTTTAGTGCTCAACAATCTGACGTATTGTGCCTGACTTCACTATGATAGGCACAAAACTTATTCCAATTTGTCTTACCAATGGGGGTCTTGATGGGCCTAGGCCAATCGAAGTCTTCATTATCCTTTTTTGTAGCGTAGATCCCAGCGGGGGCATCTGACAAGATGGTGTAGGTTTCGTAGCGATGTTGAGGTTGATAGGGCTCACATCGGGCTTTCTTTATGATTTGACCTCTCAGACTACTCTCTCAGCCTCCTCGGTCGTTCTCGTTCCCACTTCTTTTCTTCCCCTTGAAGGTGTCCGTTTCATCTTTCTTTTTCAGCTTCCTTGGGCCGAAAGCCTCTTCCCAATGGATTTCCTTCGTAGCCCGCTCATAGAACTCACTTAAACTTTTGACAGGGGATTTGTATATATCTTCGTATAGCTTCTCATTTTTTTGGAGTCTGGTGGAGATTGCAATGAGGATACTCTCATCTGATAGGCTGTCAACATTTCTGACTTCTTGTCGGAACCTCATGATATAGTCATTAAGTGGCTCATCCTTTCGTTGGAAAATCATGGCCAAATGGTAGGAGGGGGAGAGTTGCCTTTTTAGTGCCCTATATTGATCGAGGAACTTAATCTGACATTCGTCCTAGCTTCTTATACTGCGAGCCGGAAGACTTCTAAACCATTTCAACGATATTTCCCCGAGTGTTGCTGGGAAAACTTAGTATTTCACCAGTGGACTGGAAGTTTATAGATCCATTTGGACGTTGAAAGCATCCAAGTGATTTTAAGGGTCACTGTCCCCATTGTATAGGGGGACGTTCGGAAATTTAAACCTGTGGGGAAGGGGTTCTGTCTCAATTCAGTAAGAGACGGGGTTCTCCCCTCGCGGGACTCTCGATTTCCTTAGGAGGTGGAATTCTTTTCCAATTGTTCCATTCTCTGGAATAGTTCCTCGACCTTTTGATCTCGGGAGTTTGGTCGATGATTAGAGGTTTTTCGACTCTTTTCTTCCCGTTTACCGCGAGAATGTCAATCTGAGGTTCTGCGCTTTTGGCTGTGTTCGCAGTCAGTCGAGCCGTGATCTGTTTCTCTATCGCCATCAGTTCTACCCAAGCCTTCGCTTTGGTGCGAATCTTCTTCCTGGACGTCGTCCTCCTCATCTTCATCGTCCTCCTAAAGTCGATGGACTTCGGATCTCAATCACGAGTTAGAGGAATAAAGTGAATGGGTTTGATGGCATTCGACCCTAGTTTACTGATCATGTTGAGTTCCCAGATGGTGACGCTTGTTTTCGGAGGTGACCACTCCCCCTCATCCCGGTGCGCCTCGGGCATGCACTTGAGACAACGTCCTTACCACGTCGGCCAGTTCCTTCATGGTGTTTTCCAGCGCCTCCTGGTGCTTATCGAGAGCCTCTTGGCACTGTTGCCAAGTTCGCCCAGCCCCAACTTTGGGGGCTACTATAGGGATGACTGCGTTTTGCTACTGCATCTGGCCTTTTGGTTGGCTAACGTTAATTTCAGTATTCTTGATAGTTTTCCCCCTTGCCATTATGTATGAAACGACTTTTCAAAGATTAGAGATGAGGAATATGCAGTGGGGGCCCTCCTTCTAGTGCCAAAATATTGACATCAAAATTCAGTCAACTAGTTTTATCCAATGACACCCCTAGCTACAAGTTAAGAAGAAAGAAGAGATAATGGCGATGAAAGTTAGAGAAGGGAGAAAGAGAACAATGACACCGAGAGTTTATCGTGGTT
>JANHAO010029408.1:0-10382 GCA_026873985.1 Saraca asoca
TTTATATCCAAATACACAGAATGTATAGTCCAGGATGCAATAGAACTCAATCAAATTGGTTTAGGGCACCCATCCAGACTAACAGTTCCAATGTATGATATTTCAATGAAGCAAAATTTTCAAGTAAAGGTTGCATTGATATGGACCATCAATGACTTTCTTACATATAGAATGTTATCTAGTTGGCAAATGGATGGAAAATAAGCTTGCTTGATATGTATAGAATCCATAAAAGTATTCACCTTAAAATATAGGAGGAAATAGTCATGATTTAATTATCATGGATAGTTTCTACCATATGATCATCTTTATAGGAGAAACAAGACCAATTTCATAAAAAATAAAGTGAAAAGATCTAAACCACTTTCAAAATTAACTGGCGAACAAGTTTTTAATCAAGTTTGTTCCATCCTAAAAAAGTCATAGAAATTTGGCCAATCAGGATGCTAGAATATGAGATGATCACAATTGGACTAAGAAAAGCATATTTTGGGACTTGCTATGTTGGCAATCTAACTTACTTCGACACAATCTCAATGTCATACACATGAAGAAGAATACCTTTGGTAATGTATTTTATATAGTGATGGATGTTAAAGGGAAAACTAAAGACAATATTAAGGCCAGGTTGAATTTGTTAGAATACTATACAAGAAGAGAGTTAGAGTTTAAAAAGGCTACAAATGGAAAAATATATAAACCTAAAGCTTTCTATATGTTGAGCTTGGATGAGATAAAGACAATTTATCAGTGGATCAAGGAGCTAAGGATGCTTGATGATTATGTCTTCAAATTGGATAGATGTTGGTAAGTAATGGTAAGATACTTGATATGAAAAGTTATGATTGTCACATTTTCATGGAAAGATGGTTTTCTATTACCTTTTCTAGACTCCCAAATCCTATATGGAGGGCCTTAACTAAATTGAGTCAATTCTTTAGGGAATTGTACTGAACGGTCTTGCGAGAAGAGGAATTGCTCAAATGGAACAAACTATTCCCATGACAATCTGCAAGTTTGAATAGATCTTCCTATTGAATTTTTTTTTTGACTTAATGGAGTATTTGTCTATTCACTTGCCATTAGAAACAAGGGTAGATGACCTTGTGCAATATCAATGGATGTATCTATTTGAGAGATTTATTAATAGGTTGAAAAAGAAAGCTAGCAGCAGAGCTAGACCCGAAGGAAGTATACGTGAAGCTTATTTGATCAAGGAGATGTTAATGGCAAAAAGAAGGAAGCGGTAAGCAGAAGTCCCATATTGATAAGAAGTCAGGTGACCTTGTGCCTTATAAGATGGGGTCCTCCCCTTCTAAGTGAGGCATATAGGTCAAACACCTTTGGGAATCCTGTCAACACTCCAAAGTGGAAAATGCCTCACGTAAGGCAGGTACACCTCGACCATCATCATCTAGCGTCATCTGTGGAGACATTTAAGTTTCGCCACGCACGAGCTCATGAAGAACAGCAAGAATACAGAAGGCTTTTTAATGTGGTTTAGTTAAAACCAGACAACACCGATTTCTACGTCCATGATAATGTATTATTTCTCTAGTGAAAAATAAGCAGAGCTATAGTATGGACTTCTCAGAATGCCTTACAATGATCTCTTTCCTCTTATTTATAGAGACTAGAAGGTTATAAATGTAATTTTATAAGTTGTAATTTTATTACATCAAATAAAAAATATACAAGATAGCCTAGACTACTGCAAATTAGCTTCTGCATGTTACTTTTCACGGGTGGATCCCTTATAAGCTATTTTTTACAGATTAGCCTTGTAGGTTGAGTCTAAGAATGGAAATATGCCTCATACTTAACTTAAGTGGGCTTTTAGCTGGGTGAGGTATTGTATCTCACAAGCTGAGGCTTTTGTCTATGATCGCTATTGACCTAGAACAGTGACGTCAAGCTTGCACTTGACAATGCGAGCTCGTGCAAAGGGCTATTTAGCTATACAAGTTAGTCTCATCCCTAGTGAGCTGGGGCTACTCCTTTGGCCTTGTGCTAAGTGCATGGCTCGTGACCTGATGCTCTTGTTTAGTGACCTTGGAGTCAGATGAGTTAGGCTTGTTCATTTAGACTTCACTTATTGGGATTTTGCCAACCTATTTGTGGAGTATCAATTTTTACCCATAACATTATCCCCCCAACTCACAGTTCACTTTGTAGACTACTAGTTGGAATTTGTTGGCAAAAGTTTGATCTGCCATGTTGTCTTTCAGACTTCAGTTTCTAAGTTTCATCTTATGAATGCTCAGGTGCAAGTTTACCTCGTTGAATAAGGTTGCTAATGAGCTTTGCATAACATTCCTATTTTTCCAGCATACTATGTCGATCGTTTGAAAGGTTGCATATTGGCTAGTATAACTAAGTTCTTACAAGCCATAGCTTGATAAAATGTTAGGATAAATGCTTGATAGGTCAATCAACCTTGGTGAGCCAATCCTATTCTAATAAATTAGTCATATACAGAACAGGTCATAAACGATAATATAAATGGACTTCAACCAATAAGGTATGGCTTAAAAAGGATATATGCCATATAGAATGGCCAACAACTGCGTGGAGGCTTTGCCTTAGAGAGCATGAGTAACAAGGCACATGAGAGCTGTAAGTAGTAGGTCGTATACATATGGAGCCTAAAAAAGTTAGTTGTATGTATAATGAGTAGTAGATCACACATATGCGGTACTTAAGAAAGTTGGTCGCATGCGTGTTCACATTGGAGGTTGCATATATATGGTGCTTAAAAAAGTTAGTCATATACATGTCAAGATTGATCGCTTGCATAAGGTGCCTAAGAAAGTTAGTCATATGTAGGCGATGCATGTATAAAGTGCCTAAGAAAGTGGGTCATATACATGACTAGTAAGAGGTCACATGCATATGGTACCTGAGAAAGTTAGTCATGTGCATGCACAAGAGGACTATTCACATATGGTGCCTAAGAAAGTTAGTCATATAGAGGCATTAAGTAAGAGATCATATGTATATGGTGCCTGAGAAAGTTGGTTATATGCATAAGGCTACATGTATATAGTGCCGAGAAATTTGGTCCTATACATGCTAAAAAACAGGTGCATTAAGGTAGTGTCGGGAAGTAGGTTAGCATAATGCAATAATGTCAAGTAAGTCCCACTAATGCAATGTCAAAAAGTAGGTCGCATTAGTGTGATGAGTAATTGCAAACCAAAGTTTCTTAGCTTTAAAGGATATATTTTCCTCGAGATAGATGAGCGAACTCACTTCTTAAGAGCTTACTGCCAAATTATCATTTTGCTAAAAATTTGCTCAAAGAATATTATTCATAAAATTTGGGCTGCTTCTACATGCTTCATTACAAGATCAAATATGGTTCTCATTACAGTTGTCTACCTTTATTCGGGACTCCATTAAGGTTCAGAATATGGTTGTCTTGCAGGTCGTACCACATAGTCCTTTAAGTGACCCCTTTTAATCAGATGTTCAATCACATCTTTGAGGGCTCAGCAATCCAAAATGTTGTGCCCTACTTCGTTGTGATAGGCACAAAATTTATTTGTGTTTCTACTTACACGAGGAGTTCTTAAGGGTTGGGAGTCTTGAAGTCTTCTCTACCTTTTTCTATTGCAAATATCCTATCCAGAGTATCATATAGGATGTTGTAGTGATTATGGTGACCTGGGTGCTGAGGTTGCTTGTCCCTAGTCCTTTTAGCAAGGTGGAAATTGGAGCTATCCTTCCCACCTTTATGACTTCTTCTTTTCCTATTTTGATTGGAGTTGTTCGTCTCAGACCTTTTCAAACTGAAAGTCTCTTTCTACCTGATTTGTTTAGCAACTTGTTCATAGAACTCACCCAGATTGCTCACAAGAGACTTGTAAATATTCTTGTATAGCTTCCCATCCTTGTGAAGTTCCACAGAGATGGCCGTCAAAACACATTCATCTAAGGAATTATCCACATTATTGACTTTACACCTAAATTAGGTGATGTAGTCCTTTAGTGACTCATCTTTCCATTAAAAGATCATTGCGAGATGGCAAGGTGGCATGAGCTACCTTTTCAACACTCTATATTCGTTAGTGAACTTCCTCTGGCACTCTTCTCAATTACCAATATTGTGAGTTGGGAGGTTTCTAAACTATACTCGAGATTGGCTTCCTAGTATAGCTAAGAAGATGTGGCATTTAACCAGAGGATTGGTTGTTTAGAGGTCCATCTGGACATTGAACGCGTCCAAGTGGTCATATGGATCACTGTCTTTATTGTATGGTGGAATCATGGGGACTTTGAGCTTGAAAGGGAGGGGCTATGTTTCAATATCTTTGGTGAACAATGTCTTTCCCTCGTGGTGTTCTTGGTTGTTCCGAACTTGAAGGTGCTCCTTTAACTATTTCATTTTCTGAAATAACTCCTCCACCATGGGATCTTGTGTCTCAAATCACCAATTAAAGGATTGTTAGTTCCTTTGACTCTCTTGGTCGTGAGAGTAGTGACCTGAAGTTTGTTCCTACGAGCAACGACCTGAGAAATGCTCTTGATTGGCTTTGCTTGAACATCCAGCTTGATACTACCGATGCATGTTTTCAGGTGTAATAACCTCGGCCTACCTTTGCACATTGAGCTTGTGTTTGTGCTAGTACTGTAACTGTTTTACTTAACTCTCCTATCATATTTTCCAGTTTTGCTTGTACTGATGCCAGGTTTGTGCTCCATCAGTCCCATTGACAATAGCAGCATGTTGGTAAGAGCTGGCTAGGGGAAAGTCGGTAGTAGCACCTATAACAAAGCAGTGGAGGAGTCTCTTGTAAATACATAACCTTCCGATCGATCAACTAAAGCGTTTAAAGTTCTGGTGGTTCTTCCTCTGGCCAATGTAGCAGTAGAAAATGAACCAGGATGTAGATGAGTCCCCACAAACGATGCTTAAAATGTTGACAGTAGAATTTGGTTCAGTCCAAATCTAGCCAACCAAAGGATTCTTGAGGACTTAAACTATAATCTGGTTATGTAAATGAAGAATAAAGGGATGAAGAGAAAGAGCAACAAGATCACGTAAGGCTTTTTAATATGGTTCAACTAAAATCGAGCATCACCGGTCTCTACGTCTATGGTAGTGTATTATTTCTCTAGTGAAAAATAAGCAGAGCTATAGTATAGACTTCTCAGAATACCTTACAATGATCTCCCTCCACTTATTTATAGAGGCTGGGAAGTTACAAATATAATTTTATAAGTTGTAATTCTATTACATCAAATAATAATTATACAAGACAGCCTACACTACTACAAATTGGCTTCTACAGGTTACTTTCTATGGATGGGCCCCTTATAAGTTACTTTTTATATATTTGCCTTGCAGGTTAAGTCTGAGAGTGGAAATATGCCTTGTACTTGACCTCAGCAAGCTTCCAACTAGGTGAGGTATTGTATCTCATGAGCTGAGGCTTTTGTCTAGGATTGCTGTTGACCTGGACCAACGACATTAAGCTCGTACTTGGTAATGCGAGCTTGCGCAAGGGGGTTGTTTAGCTATGTGAGTTGGTGTTATCCCTAGCAAGCTGGGCTACTCCTTTGGCCTTATGCTAAGTGCACGGCTTATGACCTAATCCTTTGGTTTAGCAACGTCGAGGTCAGATGAGCTGGGCTTCTTCCTTCGAACTTTGCCTGTTGGGCTTTTGTCAGTCTATTTATGAAGTACCAATTTTTACCTATAACAGGAGATAGCTCACTTTTGTCAATACTATTTTGGCCTTGATGTACAACGTCAAAGCTTAAAAGTTAGTAAGAATGATGAATGAGGTGGTAATGCAACTATAGAGCCTATTCTTTCCATCTTCAGTATTTCATGACACTCTATTAGGTTTTGCCAATAATGATATTTAGATGACGAAGAATTGAAATCAACCATAATACATATACTTTTAAACTGTAAAGAAGTGGAACCATTTGAAGAGTAAGTATATATGCAGCTATCTTAATAAATCATTCCATATCTTTAACTTTGATTTCATCAAATTTAGAATACTAATTTCTTAAGTTGTTATTCCCCATAGTATATTTGTTCATTGGTTAAAGATAATGTATCCAAATATACAAGATGAAGACATTGAAGCAATAATCAATGCTCTGTTCGCTTCCTGGTTTTACTCTTTTGTAAGTATAACAAATAATTATTTTTACCATGTGACATTGTTTATAGTTGTATTATAAAAATTTAATATGAAATTGTGTTATTCTTAGGTTTACAATCCTTTAAATGGTGTGGTCAATCAATATTTATTAGATTTAGCTTGGGGTCCTCTAAGGATAACCAAATCAAAACAATTGTAATGTATTTTGTCAATAGGTATAAGTTTCACACATACCAATAGAGTCAAAGGAAAAAAACTATTAACGATGGAGTATGTGTGGAGAGCATATGGAATGTCACAACAGGGGAAGATGACTTCTATGACATTCTTAAAGAGACTGTATAGCTTGAGTATCCAAGATTGTTGTTTAAAAGGATGGTACTTTTTCACTGTGAGTAATTTGATCTTGTGTTAGGTCGTGGTATAAGAGTGCAACCTCAGTATAACATAGTTAAAATCAAACATTCAAGACTATATGCCAAGTATGATCCTTTCATCATTGCACAATAAGTTGCCTAAGTGTATTATGCACCATACCTATAAACAAAGAGAGATAAGCAAGGTTGGTTGATTGTTATAAAGACCAAGCCTTGCAGAATGGCTGAGGATAAACACATAGGAAAATATGCTTACTAAGATGATTATATGTCATATGGACCTTAGTTGATTCTAAAAGATAATTCAATTGTTAGCTTGCATGATGAAGATGGTGGATATGAGGAGGTGGATGGACTAATAGATATAGAATAAGTGGACAATGTTGACAAAGACGAAGATGAGGATAAAGATGATGATGATAATAATAACTAAAGAAGGAATCGGATGAATGATACTATCGTCCGATGTGTGACATTATGAGTGCTAAATTGTTTTATTAATATTTCAATATATATGATTATTTCTAATTATATTATGTGTGAATATTTATAGATAATAAGCCATAAGGGTATTAATAAGGAGGTAAAGGACAACAGTCACAAGGACAAGGTTCCCCCTATGATTCCTCTGGTAGCAGTTCACCTGTAATTATCAGCCAAAGCCCCTAAACTATTATTCCTCCAGCTACATTATCATGCCTACACCATGACCTACATCTAACTAAATAGAGCCACTTGCACATGTGTTGAAGTAGATACAGTTACAGCATCAACATGACCCTTCCTTAAAGACACAAGGGACACTATCGCATATGGCTCTCCATCATCAAGATGGCCATCTTCCTCTAGACAACCTCTACTCCCTAGAGTCCTAATACATGGTTCTGGAGAGACCATTATATTATACAAGACGAGGTATGTATTCTTGATTATGAAGTTTATTTTTTACATGAATTTTATTTTTTTAATTTCTTAACTATGTTTATTTTTATTTGTTAATTAGGTTTTTCTTGACTCATGGGCCAGTAGGCACCATACACCACATCATCATGAGTAAGTATAAGGGTGTATGACCTATATGGAATAGTATTCTAGAGCCCACCCCCAGGATGCTATATGTGAAATTTAGGATAAAGTTTCAAAACTTTGTTTATAATTTAAATTTATTTTTTAAACTGTTCTCTAACTATTTGATGCTTTCCTTGTTCTTTAATTACAAAAGTATTAAAAATGGAACACTTCTTACGAAAAGGACATGTAGATGAACTTTAACCATAAATGTTTCAACAAAATGAAAGATATGATGGATGAGGTGTGGAAGAAGATGTTTACTCAACGTAGCAAGATCAAGGACGTGTTGTAGGGAGGCCTTCCTAGATATTGGGAGGACCCTAAATTTAAGTCCTAGTCTGAGTAAAATAAGAGGAATGATGCCTCAAATGTAGTTGTATAAGGTTCCTTCCTGCACACTAGCAGATCCATCTCATATCAGAGCATTGACTACACATGATAATATTATTTTAACTTAACGTTATTTATGTAATTTACATTATTGTAGTTACATTCATACCATAATCTATATTATCCATGAAAACTTTCATGTTATGCAGAAGCTGAGACTAGGGTTGAGCCACCTACAGACAGCTTGTTCTACTGCACCTACACCCAGAAGGAAAGCCAATGAGTCTTGCCTCAAGATGCACAGTCTTATGTAGATAGCTTTTCTTAACTTGTATTTTTGTTATTAATGTATTGTATGTTTGATAGTAAAAATATTATAATTATAATATTAAATAATTAATTATTTTAATTTGTAGGAGAATTTCACTAAAAGAAATGAGAACTTAGTGTAGATTCATGCCTAGAAAAGTCCTGAGGGCTTTCGGGAGATGACTGAGGATGTAGCAAGGTCATTTGATCGTGATTTGTGGGTAAGCATCGTGATGAGACTAAGAATGGGCAGGCTTATGGGTTAGATTTAAGGCCATCGTGGGGATGGCTTACATTGGCCGTTGCATCTCGCACCGGGAGCGTGTTACATGTTGTGTTGGACCAAATCATGTGCATTATGGATAAGATGCAACAGTAAATTTTGCTTGGATAAAGCACCTTATGCAGACTTAACAACATTAGTAGAGCCACTATCTACCGCCTCCTCCTTCACCTTATGACTACCACTAATTGTCTCCCACTTGCATGTATTCGCCACCATCGTAGCAACCAACGGCTCAACCATTATTAGCTGAAGGTCCTGCATGGCCCAGTATTAGTTTGCACCAACAACTACATCATGATGCTGCTTAGAATCAGGAAACTAATGATTAGTTCTTCTTTAATATTGGATTGTATATATTTTTATGTTTTTATTCGAATAATATATTTCATATATTATTAATTTAAACAATATAATTTATGAATTATTTTACTAATTTTATATATTTATAACAATTTGCATGTATATCATATTTTAATTTTTTATTATAAATTATAAATTTATTTTTAGAAATTAAAATTAAAAAGATTAACATTAATATTTATCACTAATTAAAGTCATTTTAATAAAAAATTAAAAATGGAATTTAAAAATTATATTAATTAAAATTAAAAAAATGATAATTTTTCTAACGGATTTTCAATATTTTTTAGATAATTTTTTGATGGATTTCTAATATAATTTATTGATGAATTATCAATGAGTTTCCAACGAAGAAAAGAGAAAAAAATTATTAAAAAAATTCATCTTCTTAAAATTCGTTGAAAAAATATTTCCAAAAACAATTTCTTTGACCACCATTTTTGACAGAAATCCATTAAAAATTAGTATTTTTGGTGGATTTTTTTCTTAATTTCCAACAGAATTCACGAAAAATGCACCGCCTTTTTGTGGTAAATTTTTTTTTCCAAACATGTCATAAAGTTCAATTCTTTGAAATCATGCCACGTGATCAATGTGACACATCACAAATTCAAGGGGTCCTTGCGTTTATCAATCCAATAAAAGGGCAATATGGGAATTGAACCTCAAACACAGAGAATCTACCAGAGCGTGGGTTTCAAGAGCAATATAAATTTATATATTCCAAGACGGTTTTTAAATGGAGAAAACTTAGGTGCAGTTTCTTAGGTGCAGAAGCTACTGTTCTCCAATCAGAAAAGGCCATATATACTATTGTGCTGAGATAAATAGCTGAGGTGGCTGCTGATTTATACACATAACCTTTTCTTATTGGAGAACAGCAGCTCCTGCACCTAAGAAACTGCATCTAAGTTTTCTCCTTTTTAAATTCCCATGTGACAACGATGGTTCCCCGATTTGCACCCACAAAGAATTCATCACTAATGGAAATATCTACTTGGTGCCCCTTATATTCATTAAACGTTGTACTAATATTTGACACGTGTGAAAGTGAAAGAAAACACCTGCCCACCTCGCATCAATTGCAGACAATTTGGTTTCTTCTGTTCGCTTTTTGTATACCATAGAGTGAGATGTTACGCTTCTAGATATATATTTGGCACATATATATTTGATTTCTTTTACCACCTGTTTGGTTGCGCGGAAGTGAGACGGAAGAGAAAGAAAGTTTGATAATTTATACAAAAATTGAGATATTTCTACTGTTTAGCTTGCGCGGAAGTAAGGAAAGGAAGAAAAGTTTAGAGGAAAAAAAAGATGGACTCCATAGATTACATTTCCAACTAAAAAGGGGAAAGTAAGGGGAAAGTAAGGGGAAGTTACATAGTAAAATAATATTATAAATAAGTTATTTACAAATAATATTATAACTTATTTATAACTAATATTATAAATTATAATTTTATAAATAATATTATAGATAATATATAAATAATATTATAAATTATTTTTCTTATAATTAATTTT
>JANHAO010029409.1:0-10379 GCA_026873985.1 Saraca asoca
TAATACAACATTCTAAAGACTTACCAATTTTGCCTATACCTTTGACTCTTCCTTTGGAGTTATCTCCAAAAGTTACCTTACCTCCATGCATAGATGTGAGGCACATAAACTCATTTTTGTTTCCGATCATGTCTTGAACATCTACTATCCAAAAACTATAAATTTGTGCTTCATCTTTTACATCTTTATAACATAAAGTTTATACTAGCATTGGTGGTTTGGGTCCATTAGTGTTAGTGTACAAAATAGGGATTTTTCTAGCAATTATAGATTTAGGTAACTAGACTAATTTTTCATTTGGTTTTAGCATGTAAGTACCATTTCTAAGCCACATTTTCTAATATGATGTCCCTTGTGATTACAGTAAAAATAGGAAATTTTTGTAGGGCTCTATTTGTTGAACTTTTTATAAGTTTTCTATCTAAATTCTAGACCAGCTCTATTGTAATAAGTTTTCTTGTTTTGCAAAACATACTCCAATTTTTTATTGCTGTCTAAAAAATTCTATAATTTCTTTGTTAAAACGTCAATTTGAGATTTATATTGACTACATTACTCACAACCTTTTTCATTTATAGCAATCAATTGGCTATTTTCTTTCTCCAAAAATTTAACCTTTTCATTCAAAAATTTTTGTTGACTTTTAGCTGCAATCAATTGTTTTTTGGTTTCTACAAGTGAATCACACAACTTAACATAGATATCATCCAAGTCTTCATCATCACTATCATCACTAAAATTATTTTCAAATTCACTATAAGAATCATCACAATTAGAAAGAGTAAAGAAGGGATTGTTTCTCAGTACCTCATGATTATCATTGCATTTGTCCTTGAGACACAGTAGTGCATCATCTTCAAATTCATCATCCTTAGTTGTTTTAGGTTCTTCATCATCCCAAATAGCAAAGTTTGATTTTTTAAATGCTTGCTTTTTCTTCTATCTCTCATTATCTAACCACTTCTTCAAGTAGATTGGGCAGTTTGGCTTGATATGCCTAGGTTTCTTGCATTCAAAGCAAGTAGGAATAGTGTTGACTAAACTTTCTTGCGTGATTTTACAAGTGTTCTTTCTTTGTACTGTAGTTTTTCTTTTTTCCTTACTTTTCTTTTTTCTTAGGATTCTCTGCAACTTCTTGCTGAGCAAAGCCACATCTTCTTTGTTGAGTATGTTTGCATTAGTTTCTAACTCTCCTTCATCTGATTCAGCAACTTTTAGTGCAAGTGTCTTTTTCTTTTTGTTCTTTCCATTCTTCTTGTACCTTCTTAGTTTAAGTTCATGCTTTTCTAGATTGCCAAATAACTCTTAAATCATAGGAATGTCCATCTTCAATGATTCTTTGATGGCAGTGACCTTTGGCTACCATTCTTCTATTAAAGATCTCAAAATGTTATGCACCAAACCTGCATTTTGAAATTTTCTTTCAAGCAAAGTCAAATGGTTAGTGATAGCAGTGAATCTTTGAATTAAATCTTTGATAGACTCACCCTCCTCGATTTTAAACATTTCATTCTGTGACACAAGTACATGCAACTTTGAAGCTTTTACCTGTGAAATGCCTACATGTGCAATTTCAAGTGTGTCACAAATTTGCGTAGCAATAGAGCAATTTAAGATTCTTTCATATTCATTTAGTAACAGGGAATTTGAAATAATCTATTTTACCTTTATAGCTAGTAAATGCCTCTTTCTTTCATTTTCAATCCAGAGAGATTTAAGCTTGAATTCTACTTCACCATTAATGATAGTTTTAAGAGGTTCATATCCTTCTTCTACCAATTCCCACATATCCACATCAGTAGCCTCAATAAAGTCCTTGATCTTCTCTTTCTAAAAAGTATAGTGTTCCCCTTTGAAACTAGGAGGTTTGTACATAGGTGGACACTCAGGCAACAAGAAAAATTTAGAATCCATAATTTCAAAAAGATAGAGGTGTATCAAGAGTCAAATCTTTGATACTAACTGACCATCCTAGTAAAAGAATTAAATTGTGGAATATAAATGGATCTTGCCCTTTTCCCATTGGGGAATTTGTATACACTTTTATCAAATATTATTTCTTCTTTTAATGAGATACATAGAAGATTGATAACCAGTAAGTGTGAAGATGGTAAAGATTAAGGATTAACAACAAGAGCAATTAAAATGTAAGTGAAGAAAGAGAAGTTGAAGACATAAATTTTTTAAGTGGTTCAACTTGAAATGAAACCACAATTCAAATCTACTTCCCTTGATCTTTCACAACCGAAAGACATCTTGAATTAAAACCAAAAACTATCAGGATTACCAGGTTCTTAAATTGCCAATTTTACAACAAACACATAAGAATTTACACATGTTTCTTGCTAACCTAGAAGAATTGGAATAGGCTCTTCTAAGCCTATACAGATTTCTAAATCCTAGAAATCTCAAATAAAAAAGAAATTGAATGAGAAAGGATTGAAGAATATAATACTAGTGTTTGAGATGAAAATCTTAAACAAACTAAGATAAACTCAAGTGATCTTTGATTCAGAACTATTGTAGAAATCTCAGAAGATTTGAAAAAGTAGAGAGAAAAATGTTTTCAACTCTTTTTCTAATAATTTTGCATTGAATTATGAAGAAAAACTATGAAGGATCATTTATATAGGGAAGGTAGTTAGGCTTGAATAACTACTGTAATTGTTTATAATAGAATAACTAACTTACAATTAGTGCATTGATTGTTGCATTGATTACAGTATATTATAACTAAATAATCTGTGCGGTAATCGAAGTGTAGTCTATTGTTCAAAGTCTTCGCATCTATTATTGCATCAAAGTAGCCATGTTTCCAAACCTTCGATAAAACAGTTTGTATTTCATGCATTGATTGCAACTTCAGTTACAATATGAATTTTTCATATGTTCATCAATGTATCGATGTGGTAATCAATTCATGATGTAAAAAATAGTCTTATAAAATCTTATTTTCTTTAAGTGAATTTTCTACCTCATTGTTTAGTCAAAAGTATTTGGATCGAACATCATTGGAACTTATTTACAAAAGATCCTATTAAAAAAAATCCTAAAAACTAATCTTAGATCTTTTGAATCTTGAATCAATTTCTTTGAACCTGTAAAACAATTCAAAATAATGAAGCATATTATTAGATAAAATTATTTTTCAACATTAAAACTAAGGAAAATATGTAGCTTAGAGTAATCTAGGCTAATAACCATTTTACTGTCTTCATTGGACAATATTGCAATGCAAAATCAATCAAGCCTAAGGCCTATTTACCAATTTGCCCATGAATGAATGGTTTTCATAACATAAATTTCAAGACATCGACTTTTGATATCACTTGGACTATAGTCAACAATAAATAATAACATAGCTTTAAACAAGAAAAGTACAAAGATAGATATAGTTCTTTTATTGTCAAATAGTTTTGTTTAGTTACATTGAGTACTCTGGACAAATAGCCTACCTTGTTCATTTTCTTGGGCCAAAAACACCCTATACATTATTAAAAGCCAAAAGATATGGTTTTAACAACCTCTTGGGAATTGGGGATGGAATTATAGGGGGATTTGTCAAGTACTATTTAATGCTATCAAAATCTTCTTAGTAAATTTTCAGCTATTTAAACTCTTCCTCTTCTTTTATTTTTAGTAATAGTGAAAACATCCTTGTTCGACTAGACAAGTTAGAAATGAATCTCCTAAGAATATTCATATTGCTCAAAAAACTTTGTAATTCAATTTTGTTAGTCAGAAGCAATGTATTCATGATTGCCATAGTCTTATTTTGTCAACCTTTATTCCTTTATGATGTTCTAGGAATCTTAAGAAATTTCCCACCAAAACTCTGAATACGCATTTCAAATGATTCATTTTCAAACCATCTCTTTGCATTCGTTGATATGCCTATTTCAAACTTTCCAAATGTTCTTCATATGAATTATCTTTTATAATGATGTCGTCAACGTACACTTCCATAGTTTGGCCAATCATATCATGGAAGATGGCATTTGTTGCTCTTTAATAGGTAGCTTTAGCATTTTTCAAGCCAAATGGCATTAGAACCTATTCAAAAGACCCAATAGCACCTGGGCACCAAAGAGTTGTTTTCAATGTATCTTTTTCAATAGTATACACTTGATTGTATCCTGTATTTCCATTCATAAAGCTTACCATAACATGCCCTGAAGTTGAATTGAATAACATGTCCATGATAGGCATTAGGTACTTGTCCTTAGGGGTGGCATTATTTAAGTTGATACACATATTTAATTTTCCATTCTTCTTCATTACTGGGACCAGTTTTGAAATCCACTTGACATACCTAATGGTTTGAATTAATTTAGCTTTTAGCAACCTCTCAATTTCTTCTTTTATCTTCAAGGTGACCTCTCAAACAAAACACCTTGGAGCTTGCTTACATGGCTAAAATCCTTTTTTGATAGGAAGCCAATATTCAAATAAGTTTCAACTTAAGCTAGACATTTCATCATAGATCCAAGAAAAGCATTCTTTTTACTCCTTTAAAAAATTGAATTAACTTTTGTTTTACCTACTCACTTAGCTATTGGCTTATAAAAGGTAGCATTTTATTTTTTTTTATTCCTATATTTACTTCATGCAGCCAATCTATCACATCTATTTTCTCTACATCCTTCTTTATAAGTGATTCATCAAAACCCAAAGGACTATCATCGTAAATGTAATATGGAATTTTTTTTCTCTACCTCTCTATTCAGTAATTAGACTGAAAATTGAGCCATATGCTTATTAAAGCTACTCATTAGGATTACAGGCCAAACTTTCATTTATGGCCTTAGGGATTATATAGAAATTAGATGACTTAAGAACATAAATCTTGATATTTGAAGGATTAATCACTTTTTTACCAACCTAAAAAGGTCTGACATTGATTGTACACCTCAAATTCAACATTGCATTGTTGCATGTAACATAGGCTATCATCTACAGAAATGCACTCTACTTTATCTTCATCATTCCACAATATCAGCTTTTAGTCAATAGTAGAAGGTACAGTTCCTGTAGCATGGATCTAGTCCCTTTCCAAGAGTAAATTATTTTTGGCCTTTCAAAGGACTACTACAAACAATGTGTTCCCATGGATGTCCCTACCATAAGGTTTACCATTGCCATTCCTTCTTATGTCAACATCTTTCCATTGAAGTTTATCACTATTATATTTGGCGACATCATCAAATCTTTTTGTAACTTGCGTAGAGTTTAACAAATTATAACCTCAACTCTAGGTTTACTATCGCTCCTCTATCAACTGGTACTCGGTAACTTGCAAGGTAAGATAGGTTTTCATCTTTTTGGTCGATTTCTCAAACCCTTCAATCAGTGAATTGTCAAAATCTACCCCTTCACATAACAATTCAAACACAAAATCATTTGAGCACTTTTGCTTAACTAAGGCCAAAAAAGACATTGGTGAAATGCACACCATGTCAATTTCCAAATTTTGGCCTTCTTCATTTGTCTTTTTATCTTTAGGCTTAGATTTGCTAGTTTCTCTAGGCCTTGATAGTATTTGTGTAAAATATGGACCGAACTAATGTTATCTTTGATATGCAACTCTTCTTTGCATTCAACATTTTTAGGTCTTGGTTGGTGGTAGAGCCTAATAATTGGGATTTACCCAAGTGTTTTCCTTATTTCTAAACCCCAGCTTCCATACTTGTTGTCAACCTTGATAGCATTCATCCTCATTCTTTACCCGTTGGCTAACTATTGCACTATTTAGAGGAACTCTAGTCTTAGATGAAATCCTCCCCTTCAACTTAATTAGTTTTAAAAGTTAAAGTCAGTAAGTTTGAAAGTTGATCTTTCTTTTTTAGTGTTGGCAGTAATTTTTGATCCCTCTTCTATTATGATTGTTGATTTGGCTTTTCTCTTAGCAATCGATTTCCATATAGCCAAAACTTATTTATTGGCTTTTTTTTTGTTCATCTAAATCAATCCTATCTAGATCCTTTTTTTATAAAACATGTTAGTGTAGGATGCTCTAGAGATAATTGTTATAATGGCATGAATACTATATATTTTATCATGTTTAATAAAACATGTTTTAACTTCTTTATCATTTTAGTCTTAAATATGTATATGCTTAATATATGTATACTATCTTTGATAAATTACTTCAAATTGTGATTGTGTACAAATATATTATATTAGAGATTGTGATTATGAGATAATTTATACATATAGTTAAGATTTCCAGGCATCTGTGCTTGTGGAATAATTGAGAAAATAAGGTATTATTTATTCATGAGTAAACTAATATATGTTATGTCACATTCTTTGGAAGAATGTAGTGATCTCATATACTATTTGATATAGAGATATTTGAACAAACATATGCGTATATGTTAGAGAACATATGACTAGATTGACCCATCTTAAGAAACCATATGGATTATTACCAGATGCCAATAGACTTCTCATATAAAAGGTAATGTAGGTGATCCTTAGACTTGAGATAAACACAGTATCTTATGTATAGAGCCATGTACTTTGATTTGATTATATACTTGCACTCTTGAAAGGGTAAATACAAATAATATTTGGTACACCATGAAGTACATGAAGGTAATAATTGATCAAGAGAGAATTCATCGTCCTTAGTAACAAAGGAAAGATATTAAGATCAAAGTCATCAGTCTATGTATTGATTGATACATAAAAGAAGTTTCACATATAATCAATTAATGATACATAAAAGAAGTTTTATGTGTGAACAATTGTGAGATAGCATATGGACAAATATAACCCTTAGATTGGATGTTTATAGGGTTGACACTTAAACCATACCTTTAGTCCACTTTGAATATCAAGAGATAAAGAGATTGAATTACACACTAACACCTTGTCATGAAAGGTTTGATTTCTAAATAAATCTATTCCTGGTATTTAGGTGGTCATGATACTTTGCTAGAAGCTAATCATGATTTATGAATTTATTTGAACAATTTGGAGAAATTATGTTTGAATTAAAAAGATATTTAACACAATTAAGCTTAAAGAAACTTGTAAATAAATTCATTGCCAACATGCACGAAAGCCTAATAGGTCACGCACAACAGAATCACTTTGATCCAAAGTCAAAGGAAAGTTAGAATGCAAAATGTTATGAATTTGACAGTTGAATTCAATGAACATCTTCGAAATTTGAAATGATTAGTTTAGTGCTCTAATATGATTAGAACTATTAATTAATTAAAGATTCAATTATTCTAATGGAGATTATAATTAAATAGATGTAAATTTCCATAGTTGATATTTAAATGTTAGAGAACATTTAAATCAACACTAGAGGGGATCTAAAATAAAGGAATGGTTCCTCACTTAGAAATTTTTCTAAGTTAATCAATTAAAATAATTAGAGGATGATTATAAAAAGAGAGTTTATGAATATGGACTCATAAGAAAGAGTTTGGGCTTGTTAGGTAGAAAGAAGGGAGCCTTAAGCTAAGGAATATAGATTCCTTGGGCCTAAAAGCTTGTGCTAGCCATGTAGCCTATTCACCTTGAGTAGATAACACAAGCAAGGATAATCCTAGCTTATCTGTCACTCATTGGCCTTCCCACTCTTTCTTATTCTCCAAACACCTCTATAAAATAAGAAGGGATGCCAAACCTAAAATAAGATTTTCAACTGAAGAGTTTCAGCCTTAGCACAAGTGTTGTGTACAATTCTCTCCATGTGATTTCGCTTATCTCTTTTTTGCATTTTAACACTCATCCCTACCCTACTAGATAATGATTATTTGGAGAGCTAGCACGTCTTGCATTGAATTATTGTATTTCTCATTCTACAAGTCAAGAGAACTTTGTAGAAGCTTTAAATCAACTTGGTTCATGTGGATTACCATTGGTGTTGAAGATCAAGTCTGAAGGAGTTGTCCAGAAACAATCCAAAGGAGTTAATCATGGGGCTTGTTCATGAACTCACTAAGAGATCAAACTTAACTTTAAAGATCGAGGATTTTGACAATAACTCTCACAAAGGTATAATTTAACATTATTCTAAATTCACCTTGTTTTTGAATTAATATGCAAACAACATGATCCAGGTTTAGGGGAAATTTTGAATTTCAATTATTCATAGTTAATGCTAATGATTAGCATATTTAATATGCTTAGATTCATTTTCCCTAATAGTGGTGTCAGAGCTCATGTTATTCTACATTAATTCATGTTTAAGAATGTAATTGTTATAGTAATAATAGAGATTATATGCTTGTTGTAACTTGATTCCATAAAATCAAAATTTTTTATTTGAGGTGCAAAATTTTTCTGCAAAATTTTTTTCTACATTCCAATGAGATTAGATCTACACTTTTGAATGAAAAATACACCAGAGAGAAACTAACCAACTAATTAGCTAAACAAAGGGTCGTTTGAGTAGCTAGTTGGCTAGAGATGGTGGTTAGCCAAATAGCAAAATCACTAGGACAAGCATGTTGGCCAAACTAGCCTACCATGGATAAAGGCTAAATGTGTTTTAAGCTTCCTCCTCCCATGGCAGTTTTTGCCACCTTGATTGGTTATGATGAGTATCAATCAATAACTTGAGTGATTGTGATGACAATTAATCAACCTCATAATCTAATCACACAAATATGATGTGGAAAATTAATTGTAATTACAACCAATTTTGAACAACTTACCTAAGTGGTATTTGTGTGAGTATGGAAACATGCATAATAAAAATTTGAATCAAATAGTTAATATTTTATGCTTTCTTGTCTTATATGCCTTAATATACTTGAATGCATGGAAGAATGATTATGGACCAAATGTTTTATTAATATAATGTATATTCTATTTTTAGGAATTTGTATTAAATAGGGTCTATGTGTCTTTTCTTTCTCTCTACTTACAAATGTAAAATTCTCTTCTCATCTCACTCCTTATAAATGTAACTCAAGGCTTCTTCTATAAGATGTAATTAGTTACATAGGCAAGAAATTAGATAATTTTGTTTCTTCTAGAAGGAAAAGGAGACATCTAAGTGAGATGCATGATAAGAGGTGTATCACATGAAGATTCTTCCTTTTTATGGCTAAAAGAATAATTTAAATTGTTCCACAATCATCCAATATGTGTTAGACATGCATGTGATAAATATGTATGATATAAATGATGATGTATGTATGCCATAGACTTGTATGGATTCATATGTATGATATAAATAGGATGTATATATGACATAGACTATTGCATGAGACCTTTAATTGTTAAACCCTGAACTATTTAAAAGACCACTCACTAATTTAAGTTTCATGTTAAAAACATGGTCTAATGCCACCCATCAAAATAATGATAACCAAAGATTGATTTCATGATAACTTGTTGGCCTCCCTTAAGGTTATGCTACATCTTTCATGTTATTATTATTTGAAAATATTCTTAATTCATGGTTTTAACTCAACAAACATGTATGGTTTAGAATAACCATTATCGCTTGACTATACAATGTTTGGATGTAATTAGGTTTCACTTTGAACATTATTAACAAGGAGTTATTAATGATGCTTGATATGATTTGTAATAAATGATAGAGTTGCAACCTAATTATTAGGAGTTACATGGGGATGTAATTGATAAATAGTTGTCTACCTAGTCTAATTTATTTGGATTCCTTGGCATCTATCAAGTTCAAGTGAATTAAATTGGGATCATATCCTATTATGATTATCACTCAATGTGATCATCTGATTCCCAGACAGAGGGTCATTAAGATTGAAGAAAATAGTGGGAGTTCATTTTATTAAAGTCCATATTAATATGCTTTATTCTTATTGAAGCTTGTTTGAAATGATGAATAACATCACCGTAAGAAGTATTCTAACTAATAATAAACTTACTAGTCCAAATTACATGGACAAGTTACAAAACATAAAAATTTTTCCCAAGTAGGAAAAGATAGCTTATGTCCTTAAGAAGGACCTTCCTGTACCTCCATCTAAAGGTTTAAGTGAGTATGAAAGTTTTGATTTTGATGCTTACTTAAAACATGAGGAAGATATTGAACAAGTAGCATGTGTGATGCTAGCTTTAATGTCACCTAAGCTTCAAAAGCAGCATGAGAATGTAGCACCCTCTGAGATGATTTTGCATTTGTCAAAAGTATATAAAGGGTA
Source organism: Saraca asoca (assembly GCA_026873985.1). NCBI lineage: Eukaryota > Viridiplantae > Streptophyta > Magnoliopsida > Fabales > Fabaceae > Saraca > Saraca asoca. The sequence continues at coordinate 10,155 of JANHAO010029409.1, forward strand.
GGCTCATATTAAGAGATACTAAGTACCTCAGGAATTGTTCAACTATAAGATAGTTGAGGGATCATTTGTTACAACTTATGTGCTAAAGATGATCGAGCTAATAGAGAGATTAACCCAACTTGACTATATGATCAACAATGATCTGTAAGAATTATTTTATAATTCTTCTATTGGACTACAATTAATTATGCTTTTTATTTTGTTAAAAACGGGCTAAAATATAAT
>JANHAO010029410.1:0-10452 GCA_026873985.1 Saraca asoca
ATGGATCAATATGTGATATTAATTCATTTGTTTTCAATTAGTCACTCAGGGATCAAGAAATATAGATTGAATTATTAAGAGGATGGCATATTCCATACCTCGAGTTCACTCTGGATATTCGAACAAAAGGGACTAAGATACATGGAATAGTGGTTATTGTTTAGGTATGTCGAATCACCGACATTCTTATTACTTAGGTGGTAATGATGTATTGCTAGATACCACTTATTGTCTATGATACAAAAATTAAAGTAATTTTGGTATCATTGCTAACGTAATAAGAACTTACAGGATTGCACATAAAGGGTGAGACAAAATTGGAATTGATGTAATATAATTAGGATTCTTAATTGGATTAAGAAATCTTTAGAATATAACCCAGTATAATATAATACAATATGATATAATATTGGATTATATTATAATATAATATTATTTAATATTAAAGTAATATTATATTTTTTTTGAGCTATATTAAGGTTATATTACATTGGGATTAATTATTGACATTAGTTAGACTAAGTCAATAACTTAAGCCTAAAAGTCTTTCCACATTTTTTGTTAGACTAGGACTCTTAGTTGGGTTAGGATTAGGACTTTTAGTTGGACTAGGCCTAGGTCTTTTCTCACTAAACCCTAGAGTTATAAATATAATATTAAGGGATTTGTGAGGCGGTAGAGAAAAATAAGCAGAAGAAAAAAAAAAGAAATTAGTTTTTGGAAAAACCAATTGAGAGATCTTAGAAAGATAGAGAGAGGCGTTTCCTAACAGAGGCGCAGTGTGTGAGGCTATTCCATCCAGAAGATCGGAGTTTTATCTTCCTCGTGTGTGGATACCATAGAGACACAAATTCGTCAATCTGTGTTGATAATTTCTGCATCAAACCGAAACATTACATCCAACTGCAGCATCATAGGAGACAGATGTTCATCAATTTGTGTTGTTAATTTCTACATTAAACTACAACACCATAAGTAAACGGGATCTGTGTTGCTGCATTCTGCATCAAATGTAATGCAATAAGGTATTATCTTAACTAACTAATTTATGTTTTATGCATGGATCCTTGGTGGGTTTCGATTTTTTTTTTTTAATTTTCTGCTGTGTTTGTTGCATCGAAACCCGGCATATATAAACTTAGAATTTTAGATATTAGATTTTAGATGTAATCCACGTGATATAGATCTTGTTAATAAATTTTCAAGTGGATAAGATATTACAAAGTTATATGAAGTAAGATCTATTAATCCATTACAAAAAAGGGAAAGAAAGAAGTTTAATTTTAGTCAAAAGATAACTTAAATATGTAAACAATTCACTTGTTTAAATTATTTTCTTATTATCTAGAATCATTTCCTCAAGGCCTTTGACAGTTAAATTTTCACTAACTTTAAAAGATCCATATAAGCATGCCATTGTATCCCCAATTCAAAGCAACTAGCCTTATCATCATCCATAGTTCTTGTCATAACATAGGGATTTAGATATTCCTCAATAGGATATTTCTTTAAAAATGAATACTGGTTGATATTTTTCAAATAAAATTAATCATATTATAAGTCTACTTGATAGGAAAATGGAAAAATGGGCATCAAGTGCTCACTGAAAAAGTTCAAAATTTAGATGGTATGGTGCTATGATAGTTTTAGATTCTATTCTATGCATTCTATCACAAATTATTCATTAAATTATCACAAAAATTAGGAGTAGTCCTTTCTTCCAATTTCATTTCATCTTTTTCCTTAATTTGCATTTATGTTGTATTAATGGTCGATTTTAATAATTGGTTAACTAAGAGTTCTGAAACCTTAACTACTATGAAAGGTATGAAAATGGAGAAAAATAGCAAGAGCAAAAGGAAGAGAAACTAGATGAACACAGAAAATTTTTAGCATAATTCTGCTAAAATCTGTAAAACCCCTACATCCACGGTGTATTCTATTGACTCTTTTCTCTGTATGTTTCAGTAGAGTAACAGTACACAGGCTTTCTCACTATTTCAGTAGAGTTTTTGCATGTGTCTCACTATATATGTTACAAAGATCTCCCCTCTATTTATAGAAGCAGGGAGGGTTATAAGTATAATTTGACAAATTATGAAACTATCATTATCGCTGTTACAGATAATAAATGCTTGACGAGTACTAAATGTTGGGCAAATCATTATCAATTTTTGGAAGCTGATGTATCGATTTTAGGGGCTGACTTATTTGTTGGGAGGATGTGCCTCTAGCTAATGACTAGACTTAGGTGTTCCATACCTATCCCCTGGGCAACTTGTTATACAGCTCAGGCTTGCACCAAGAGCTTGGACTACCATTTAGAAGCTGACTTGTATCCTGAGCTTGCAACTAGCGAGCTGGCCTCCTTGCTCAGTGACAGCTTTTGTACGACTTGGGCCTTCTCCTCCATTGGGCCTCCTGCTGGCCCATTCTGCCTTGCTCCAGAATTACCCATAACATGTTGTATGATGTCGTGCTTTAGGCCCATGTCATATTATGTGTTTTGAAACAAGTGCATAGAATTTCTTATCACTTTTTTTGGTTATATAAAAAAGATGAATAATGCTTTGATATGTATTTAGATATTTTCAAGTTTTAATGAAGTTTTAATATCAAAATTGGAATTTTGTCTACAAAATCTTGCAATCATGTACAGACTTTATATGTAAGAATCAACAAGTACACAAAAAACTGTATAATTTTTTTTAAATATTTTTAATTGTTTTTGTAAAAAGTAGTTCAAATAAAAAGTAAAAAAAAACTAATAATTGCAAGAATACCTATTAATTCGAATTCTTTCAAATATATATTAAAGCAAAATTCCAAAAAGATTGACAGAGAAAATTATTGGACAAAAGAGATATAAGCATTTTAGGTTAAACACGGGCAATAAGAAATTGAATAATGGATGTTGTACTTAAAAATTACAAGCAGATTAGGTTCATATGGTATTTACTTTCAACATGTGTACTATGTCACAAATGGCTAGTAATTCTCTTACATTGTTAAACTATTAAATATAAAAATTGGTGAAAGTAGAAACAAGATAAAAAGTACAATAGCTTAGAATTGCATTGAAAGTTACATTATTTATTGAAAGCTTGTATGGATACTATGGAAAAATTATTTTTGGGAGATTAAAAATCACTTTTACAAGATGTTTTGTTAAAATATGTGATGAAAAATTACTTTTTTCTAGGGTGAAATGATTAAAAAGATGTAAAATATTGTATTAAAATATTAGAAAAATAAAAAAATTATGAATAAAAAATGGAAAGCAAGAAAAAAAAAGTAATTGAAAGAAAAAAATTAGGATCCATTAAAATGCGAACTTGAAATGATTTAGTCTGTTTGTGATTTGTTTTATTCACTGCCTGCATCCCATCTTCTATATTGAAGCATGTACTCATTGAACTTTTGTGCTTTCTTTATTTTCCTTAGAGAGTTGATAGAATATGTAAAATATGTCCATGTATTGAAAATCATATGGCAAACAATTTATATACACTATTTTACTTTGTGGGATTTTCTTGAAATATTTTTAAGTTTTTTTTTTAATATTTATAGGCCTTTTTAGTGTTGAAAATGTTATGAATATATAATTTTAAAATCTATATTTGTTATATTAGGTTTAATTTTTTAAATGATTTTTTTTAAGAAAAAGAAAAATCCTATGGAGAGATCTATTAGGTCCTTAGACCATAAACTTTAGAACTCAGATTGCCATTTGGACAATTCACAATCTTTGCAAACCTGTTCAGTCCATTTATGACATGTCCATGCAGACCGGTCTGCGGATGGACCGAATGGGTCCATTCAATAGCTCTAATTCTAAACATGCAAAGAATGTCCATTAGCTATTTTTATTTGCTACTAGTTTGTAAATTAGTATATATGTGTATTATTAAAATATAGATATGCAACTCAATTTAATTAGAATAATTAAATACACCAAGTCTTAATAAATAACAAATATTTTAAATATTCAAATAGTTACAACTATTTATTAAGTATAAGATTTAATTTTACTAATTCAAACTATTTTAAGCTAAAACACACGGTACAGTTTAATTAAATAAAATAATAGTAATTAAGCATTAAAATATGCTTTTATAATATATAAACTGAGGTCATAAATCATTATAAAATAAGCCAAACACTTAATTAATAGTTAAATTAATAGATACTCTGAGCCTTTGAAACAATTATAATAGCACGTCATTTATTTACATTAAAAAAATGTTTAATGCAAAAAAAATCATATATATTGCTATATTTAATTTTTTCTATAATGGTTCCTTGAAAGTGTTTTTAGGTATTACAGTAGAGGCCTTGAAATTGCAAATCGAAATGCACATTAAAATTTTTTGGATTTGTCAACTAAATTAAAATGATCAAACAACCCAAACCCTAAAAGTTGATATACTTCACTAATACCTTCTTATAAGTAAGTGTTTAAAGAAAAGTTAATCCATAGATATTTAAAGATAAGTTATACACTGTCCAATGCCATATATTGTAATTGTAGGCGTTATAGAAAAATACAATTACGGAAAAATAACAAAAAAAAAATTAATTTTGAAGTGGTTGGATTTTATCTTCTTAAATTTGGGAAACTTGGAATCAAAGTTTTAAGTTATACAAAACCTTAAAATTAACATTCATTATTCACTTAATTATCCATTTTATTGAGTTACATAATTGTTTATAAACTTCTTAAATAAAAATTATAATATTATTGTATTTTGATTCATCACATCATTTTTTAACTCATTTTCATGTATTTAATTAAAATTTTATACAGATAATTTAATTTTATTAATTATGTAATGTTAAAATTAGGTATTAAAAATCACATACTATACCAATATATAGTAATATTATGATTCCTATTTAAAAAGTAGTGAAAAAAATCATATAATTTGATAAAAATAGTTAATTAAATGAGTGATAAATGTTAATTTCAAGGTTTATATAATTTTGTATTTTAATTTCAAATTTTTGGATGCAAAATCTAGCCCCTAAAATTGAAAGGGCTTTTTTGTATTTTTTTCTCCCATTATTATAGAACAAAAACAATTGTTTGTGTGTGTGCATATATATGTAAATATAGTACATTGATGTTATGCTATTGGATTTATGATTAATTGAAATAAAGTGGAGAATTTTTAGCCAACCCCTAGAATTGAAAGGACTTTTTTGCATTTTTCTTCCAATTATTATAGAACAAAAACACAGTAAGTAATGATTATAATAATGAGTTATATTTTGTGTGTGTGTGTGCATGTATATGTAAATATAGTACATTGATGTTATGATATTGTATTTACAATTAATTGGAATAATGCGGAGAATTTTAAGTCAAAAGATAAGTAAGTATAATTTCCATATAATTAATAAGAGGTGAGTATATTTTTAAAGGAAATTTTGACGCTTATTGAACTTTTAAAAAGAAAAAAATGCACAAAGATGCTTTAACAAGTTAGAGCTTTTTTTCTAATGAAAATTTGCAAACTTATTTATTTATTTATTATATTAGGAATGGTAAATCTATTAGATTTACATATGTAAGAATTTAACATGTAACCAAAAAAAAAAAGATAAAATCTTCAAGAGACATCAAGCCCTTAATTGGGTAAGAGGAAAAGAAAAGAAAAGAAAAGAAAAGAAAAGAAAGGAAAGGAAAGGAAAGGAAAAGAAAATGATTTTCTATTGATTGGTTAGGTGGAAAATGAGAGGAAAAGAAATGGAAGGAAAAGTAATAAAAACCTTTTAAAAAAATTAAAAAAATAATAGAAAATCATAAGATTGCATAATACATGATTGAAATATACAAATATTACACTTTATTTATGATTATAACTATATGTTATTGTTAAAAAAAAATTGTAGCATTTACCTTGGGAAAAAAATATCAATTTTTTATTAAAATAATAACTCTACCCAAATTATAAATTATAAATTATAAATTTCATTTTGACGATTAAGCAAGCTGATTTTTAATATAAAATTTCTATTACTAATATATGTCAATCAATTAGTAATCTAACGTAGTACACTAAATGCGGATAAGTGGATTACCTTAAACACAGAAGACTAGTCGGCATGTTCTGCACCTCTTGCGTGCATTTCCTTAGGATAACTAATTCAAATGAAGAATTCACACGAAGCATACAACTTTATCTAATATAATTTTCCTGTAGATCTCATATCATTGTCACAATACATAATCTAGCCACAAATATAAGTAACTCAAATGTATTCTTTAATGTCCAAATAACTAAGTTAACCAAGTTCACAACATGTTTGAACTACATTACATTCATGAATTGTACAAAATCTCTACTACAGTCTGGTGGCAAATTTCTAATAAAACAAAGATGTGCGCAAACCTTAACCACAGAGATATTGTATGAGCTGAAGACCATCATCAAGATGGAAATGGACTTAGAGCAAACCAGCTTTAGACATTAATTGTTACAAAGTCTCTGCCCGTATTGACCGCAGAATTCCAAAGAATTCATGCGTCGCCCTCTAATCTCGGCATAAAAATTGGTAATATTTCATCCAAATATTTGGAATGATGTTTATTTCACCCAATTCATCCTATATAGCCTCTTCACTGTAATACTGTGGTCTACTCTGCTCCATGATGGTAAGCCCCCTCTATGCTATGTCGGCCTGTCTTTCAGCAACTAAGGCCTGTCTCTCGGTTGCTATGGCATGTCTCTCAAGCACGGTAACAGATCTATCATATGATTTGTTCCCTTATTTCAGCACATCGATGAAATTCTGGAATGAGTTTGTCATTCTTTCCATGTGTGTTTCAATGATGTTAGTCATGGGAAATTTATACTTAAAACCTCTAGATGAAGAAGTTCCATAACTCTGATTGGAATTACCACCAATTGGGCTAAAATCATCCATGTTGCCTGCTAATGGGGTTTCATTGCCAATGTTGCCAGTTGATGCGGGATCATTGCCCAAGTTTGTACCAATCTGATACAAATCAATCCCTTCAGCTAAGTGTAAGCAGAATGAGTTGTAGAATACACGTGACTGTGTAAATAGATTGCAAATTGAACAACATCTCATCACAAGCTAATTACACGGAAATCAAATTCCATGTTATACGGATTTAACAAAAACAAGACAACAAATTATGCATAAACCAAAATGCAAAGGCTACAGCATCCTATTGCAAGCTAATTACACTGAACACAGGAAGCAGACTGCATGTGATACAACATCTACAAAAACAAAATGTTAACAACATGAACAACTTATGCAACATAAAAAAATTGATTCAAATTTTTATAATTTATTTTATTGAAATTTTGTGACAAGTTTATGGGTTAATTACACTAAAGAATGGATTTCATAAGTATCACTTTTTGTTGTCATTATTATTTGTCTGATTATCTGAAATATGGACTGATTGCTTATTTCTTATGTTAAAGTAGAATAATATAGTAGCTTAAAAGAAGATAAGAGACGTGAATGATGAACTTCAAAGACCTGAAGATAGTACTAAAAGTCATTACAGAAGTAGAGAATTCAGTTTATTAGAAAAAAAAGAACTACATCTATCACTATTTTCAGAAGTTGAAAGTTTCTAATTAGCACTAGAATCAGGAAGAATCATGCATAATTCATGTCAATAAGGTGGCCATGCTCACTAGAATTCCCGATAATAGGAAGCCAGACAGTGCACAGGATGCAATACTTTCATGACCCAAACACAGGAACACAAATATGCTTCTAAAATGATGGAAACACCAATTCTAAAACCAACAGCTCATATTCTTGCTGGTAAGTGTGCAGTTGGTAGTGACAATGCAAATGTTACCGGTGAGGTAGAGAGCAGAAATATTATCACCAGGTAATTTGCCTAATTTTTGGTCAAAAAGAAGAACAAATAACGTCATAAGTACACAAACTATTCCAAGGGAGACAACTCAGATTATGCTAGAGTAATTTTCAACCAGAGGAAAGAAACTATGCATGTACTTATGTGTAAGATCATATTTGCACATTATAATTAAAAACTCATAGCAAAATTCCCTTTGCTTTTTTTATGCTAAACAAAATTACTACACAGATAAATGCGATTTTGGCCAGTAAAAGCATGTTGGAGCAGCAAGTGGTTTTTTTTTTTCCAAGAATGCAAATACTACGGCATGGTCGAAAAATAGCCTGATCATGTCAAAATGGCTGACAACAGCTCAGCATATAAGAGTCACCAATGAACAAGATTAATACATTGAAAAATAATATTTTTCCAAGTTAATGCATGTTGAAGCAACAAGATTTTTTTTTTTTTTAGTTTTTCCAGATTTAAAACAGAGAAGAGAGTGCCCGAAAATGCCATGGGAGTCCCAACAACCAACAAGAAAGAACCATATACAGTCACCTGTGAACTCAGCAAACTAGGGGGATTGGGGATCTATAGTTTCCAGCCATACCCAACAACAAATAGAGTGAACAAGGTCTTCAACTAGAGGGAGAAGGGGTCTTACTAGTAGATCCGGTGTCGTGAGCAGCTCATCGGTGATATGAGCTTTGGAAAAGCCGATGATCCGGTTGATCTGCAAGAAGGGTAGCTAAGGCCGAAAACCCGAAGCTGCCAGCTTGGTGCTAATCGATGCAATTGAACTCCAGCAATCCTGCTGGAGGTCAGCCAGCGTAGCTCGTGCCAAAGAAGATGGAAGATGACGTTGATGCATCGGACAGTAGAGGGAACCAGTGGATGCAACTGGAGGAGGAAATGCACACTAACGATGGAGGAAGAAGAGTTCGGGCAAGATGAAGGCTGTGTGTGGAAGTGTATTTTCCCTACATTTCCTCGCAGTTTTGAGAGGAAAAATTTCCTGTGGGTCCCATAGCTTTTTTTCAGTCAATTTTCCATTCCACCCTCATTTTCCTTCTCAGCCAAGCAGAGGAAAATATATTAAAGTGTGTGCATAACAAACTTTTCCTTTCTTTTCCATCCCTTTTTTGCTTAGCCAAGTAAGGGGCAAATGTCACTTGAGTCAAAAGAATTCGATTATATGCTTATTAATTCTATAAAAAGGACAAATGCATAAAGATGCTTTCACGTGCAAGAGCCCAAACAATAATTGGAGCAAAGAGTGGGTGACAAAGGCAATTGACAAAAATTGTTTACAAACAAAAGTAATAACAAAAAAAAAAGAAGATTAAAAGTCCATTTGTTTTGATAAAAAAAAATAAAATTTTAGGAAAAATACTTTTATAAGAAAATATATTTCTAAAAAAATTGATTTTTTTGTTATTTGGACAACATAAGAGAAAATATTTTCTCTTATTTATTATATAAAAGTAAACTATTTTCTTTCATTAAGTCAAATCACATATAGTTATTTTATTATTAGAATATTTTCATAATAAGAGGACAAATCTTTACTTTTAAAATTCAAAAATTAAATATATTTTATACTAAAAACAACACTTAAAGAATAATATTTAAATCTTTTTTCATCTTTATCATTTTTTTATAAAATTAATTTATATGAAATTAATTTTGATCAAATTTATTAATTATATTTATCAATTTTCTTAATTATTTAAATATTATATTAATATTATTTTTAATGTAATTATTAAATATCAATATTTATATAAATAAAAGAAAAGAGAAAAAGGAAAATAGCAAAAAAAGAAAGAAAAGGAGAAACGGGGGAAGGGAATGATAAAGGGAATAAAGGAAGAGAGAGAGAGAGAGAGAGAGAGAGAGAGAGAGAGAGAGAGAGAGAGAGAGGAGTGGATAAAAAAGGAAGAAAAGTAGAGATGGGACAAAGAGTAAAAAGGGGTAAATACGAAAAAAAAAAAAAGGAAACTATAAAGAATGTATAAAGTAATTTAGGAAAGCAATTTTTTTAATTAAAAGAGAATATATATTTTTTTAAATATATTATCATTTTTTGTTAAATAGAATCTATTTTTTATTGATCAACTTTTTCATTCACTTCAAATATAAGAAAATTATAAATTTTCCAAAAAGTAATTTTTCCCTCAAACCCTTATTACTTCACTTCCATTTGAAAAATGTTAAGTTTGATTTATTAAAAAAAAAAAAAATTCTAACCATGGTCATGTTGCTGGTCTATTTCCGTTATGTGTCCAGATCATTCTTCACAAACATTTAAAAATATATTAAAAATATATGAAATTTACTTAAAAGATAAATTTTGATGTATCATAATAAAAAAAATATTATAGTATAAAATTATTAATATAATATACATTTTTTATTAAATAAAATAAAATTTAGTGAAAATCCTTAATGAATTTAAAAAATTTTATAATAACATAAATATACTTAAAATGAAAATTACATGAACCATCATTTTAATCTCTCATAAAATGAGTTTTTATCAATTTTGTTCCTCAACTTTTAATATTAATTAATGTAATCCCTTCGTTCAATCA
>JANHAO010029411.1:0-10392 GCA_026873985.1 Saraca asoca
ATCCAAATACACAGAATGTATAGTCCAGGATGCAATAGAACTCAATCAAATTGGTCTAGGGCACCCATCCAGACTAACATGTACATGGATGGTTCATTGAATGATAAAGGTAATGGAGCAAGGGTAATCTTGGAGGGACCCATAGATTTGGTTTTAGAATATTCACTAAAGAACAACTTTAAAGTGACAAATAGCTAGGCAAAATATGAAACTTTGATAGTAAGGCTAAAGTTAGCCATGGAAGTTAGGGCACAATCTCTGAGAATCTTAAGTGATTCTTAACTAGTAATTACTCAAGTCAAAGGGGATTACAAAGTAAAAGGGCTAACATTAGCAAAATATGCAAGCATTGTTAAAGCTTTGTTAGAGTTCAGGTTTGAGCTAGTAAGGATCCCAAGGTAGGAGATTGAGCATGTGGATGCATTGGCCAAGCTGGCCAAAGCTAAAGTAGTAGTGAATAATAGAATAGTAATCTAGGAGACCTTGCAAGCTCCCTATATAGATGAAGTGATGAATGTGGAACAAGAATCATCTTAGTTAACTCCGATAGTAAGGTTCTTGGAAGATGGGTAGTTACTAGAAGATAAAAAGGAAGCCAAAAATGTTGAACAAAGAGCATCACACTTTTTATGGAAGGAGGGTAGTCATATAAGAAAAGTGTCTCCTTCTATCATTGTGGTGCTTTTAGTTGAACGAAGCTAATTACATTTTGAAAGAGATTCATGAAAGCATTTATGGGTCTAATATGGCAGGAACAACAGTTGTGCTAAGGGTCATTCGATCATGGTGTTTTTGGTTAAAAATGAAATAGGAAGTCTTATAGGTAGTATGAAGTTGTGAAAAGTGCCAGAGGTTTGCAAAAGTTCAGAGGCAACCAGCCATCGAGCAGACGTCCATCTTCACTCTTAGGTGGTTCAAACAATAGGGCATTGATTTGCTAGGTCTTTTCCAAATAGCTCATGACCAGCTAAAGTATATGGTAGTGGCGATTGACTACTTCACCAAATGGATAAAGGTAGAACCCTTAGTGACTATAACCTCAAATAACGTACAAAAATTCATTTGGAAAAACAATATCTATAGGTAAAATTTCTATAATTATAAGTTTTGTTGTAAGAAGCTTGCTAACGATGCCTTTTAGGTATGGCCTCTTAACCATAATTATATCGGATAATAGGAAGCAGTTTGTTAGTGGTGACTTTCAAGATTTTTGTCAAAGGTATATTCCTCTTTTCACACCTTATGTGAAAGCACAAAGTTTCACACGCTTTGAAATGAAGGTTGGGAATCAAAAAAAGGTTCACTTATATTGAATACCCCCTAGTCAAATAGGCAAGTTGAGTTAACAAACAAAATCATTCTGGAAGGATTGAGCCAAAGGCTGGATGAAGCAAAAGGGAGATGGGCTGAAGAATTACCAAGTGTTCTGTGGTCACGTAGAACCACTATGCACTCAGCTACTAGTGAAACTCCTTTTTGGCTTACTTATAAAAGTGAAGCTATGCTCCCAATTAAATTGAGGCAATGTTTTAAGATGAGGGGGTGGTATGAATAGTAGAAAAATAAAGAAAGAAGGAGGGAAGAACTAGATATGCTAATTGAAATAAGAGAAATATCTTAATTGCAGAATGAATGGTATAAAACAACGATTGCCAAAATTATGAACAAAATAGTAAGGAGCAAAACCTTCATAAAAGGAAACTTGGCCCTGTAAAGGGCCAATGGCCCACAAAAAGCTCAAAATGAAGGAAAGTTGGCATACAAGCAAAGCCTCTTTCCCAAATGTGGAATGTCACACATTTGAAACAGTATCATGTACAAGTTTAGCTACTTGAGTGGTATTTAATGTATTCACCATAGAGGAATGAAAGAAAAGAATTACATCCCATATGTCTTAATAATTTGGCCAAATCCCTTGGTTCAGGTAGATCCCCCAATATACACAAAAATCTAAGTAGATCCCCCAATATAAATAAAAATTTGAGTAGATCCCTTAGTTTAGGTAGATCCCTTGGTACAAACAAAAATTTGAGTAGATCCTTAAGTTCAAGCAATTCCCCCAGTATGCACAAAAATCTAAGCAAATCCCTCAACCCCAATAGATCCCCCAGCACAACTTAAAAGTGTAAGAATGCATTAAGTTTAACTCTTCAAAAGGATGTTCAAATGTATTCAAGAGTAAATTATCCAATAGACCTTAGAACCTATGGAAAGCACATGAGGAACAATATTAAGCAAATGTACAAGTTTATGACCATTCAAATATGCAGAGAAAATCAATGTGTAAGTAGGTGGGCATATAATCGATCAAAAAAAATAAAAACATCAAAATATAAATTCATATAGCCACTTGACATAGTCTTTACATAAAAAGGCAATAGTAAAAAGGGTATAGTTCAAATAGAAAAGGGTTTCAAGCAAAAGCCAGTAAAAGCATGGCCATTTGGTAAGGTGTAGTGGGCCTGTATGAGACTCATCTTGGTGGAAAGAAGTAAATATGGTAACAAGTGATTAACAAAATGAAATGGCCTATTAGAAGCCTAATTTAAGACACAAGAATGTGAAAACATAGTAGATTCATTAAAATCATCAAGAAGCGCAAGTCCTAAAAAAAAAAAAAGAAGAACCCAAATCCACTCCTTGGGCAAGCTTCGTAACACCTCCAGTGTTTTGTCTCGCTGAAGCTTGAATAAATCCATAGTGATGCCTAGGTTAAAATAATAAGCCTAGTTGACAGTGCTGGAAAGCCCCAATTGTATCATTGGAAAACTAAGGTCCTTGACCTCCTGCATGATAGCTATAAGTTCTTTCTTAAAAGGGGCCTTGTGGTTTGCTTGAGCTTGTCATTTGGCTTCCAACTCCTTCACCAAGTTGTCACTCTTATATGATAGAACATTCCACTCAGTTGCCAAGGCCTCACTTTGTTGAGATAAGGCATCTCACTCTTTCACCAACACAATTATATGGTCGGTCAGATCGACAATACTTTTGTCCCAATTGGTCATCTCTTGAAACTTGGTCTCTAGGTTTTTCTTCAATTCCTCCATAGTAGAGAAGTTGGTCTTTGCTACTTTCTTTCATTCAATGCAAAGGATGGAACAGTAGCCAACATGTTGGCAAGGGAGCGGGCCATCTAAATAAAGAAGGCTTTTAGCAAGCGTAGAGAGCCATGGTGAAATGTAAATTCCTTTGTACAATCATGGACAACTGGTAGAAATAGTTGGTTATGCAAAAATACACCATAGCCAACATCTTTATACCATAGGCTATCTATGGTATTAAAAGCCAGAGTCTGTTAGCATTAGTTCTTTCCAATTGCCCACTTTGATCTTTCTTATAGGAGGGGCAGAAGTGTTGGGTGGGCTTGATTCCTTGCCTTTGTCCTTGTTTGTTTCGTTGGCAGAAGTTTTATGCTTCCTCATGGCTAGTGCTTTGCTGCAACTAGGAGCAGTAATAGGTCAATTGGAAGAAAGAGAGCTGCAAGCAACCTTGGCTGTTCCTGCTAGCTCAATTTGGGTCGTGGGTGGCACAATGTGTTTCTCCTTGGCATAGGCCCAAGCATGAATCTTAGCCATTTGTTTTAGATCCATCTTGAAGCATTGAATTTCTATCCTTGAACCATTCAACCAATAGCCTAAAAATAAAGCAAGAAGTTAGTAAAGCTAAATGAGCAAGTAACAATAGTGTTACAGTAAGTCACATATGAAGAACAGCTTGGGTGTCAAACAATCCTCGCACCAGAAGACAGATCACAAGATCCTACTTGACGATTGAAAGATCTTTAAAAGCATGGCTTAGTGATGGTTTCTAAGATTTAGTCCACTTGACAGGGTAGAGTGGCTCTCCATCTTGGAGGAAGAAAGGATGAAATCCTTCAACAACCTTAGCCCTGAAAAATGAATGCTTCCAAGTCCAAACACTAGTAAGTATATTCTATAGGATTACTCAGTTGGGACATTAAAAGAAGTACAACCAACCCCTAATCTTTTACCTTAAGTAGGAAAAGAAAAAAAAAAGACCTGATGATCAGTTTGAGTTGAATGCAAGTGCTCAGTACTTCAAAACAAGTAAGAAAGGCCCAAGCATACTAGGTTAGTTGAGAAGGACAGACATCCATTATGTGAAGGACACTTAATTGAAAAGTGGTAAAATGGGGGTAAGCATGGAGTCGATTGACTATATCCCTATAGAACATAAAAAAAAGAAGAAGTATCATAGCTATAGACTCGCTTGTCTTCCATGGCGGGCTTAAAAATAATCCCTTCAATAGACTCTTCTAAAATGTGGATTTTCTCCAGCTCCTGGGTTATGCTTAAATCTCACCATTTAGCTAAAGTAGCTATAGACTTCACATCGGGGTGGATGTCCCTGAGACTATCTGGGGTGGCATTTATAAGGTGAGCTTATTCGTTTCCTCGCTCATCACTGGACTGGTTGGCCATGATCGATAGAAGAGGAATAGCAAAGTTGTAGATGATATTTTCAAGGGAGTATTCACCAAAGTTTGAAGAGGAGTCAGAGTCCAATGACATGTCGATGGGGTTCCATAGTCTATTAGGCATGAAGGAAAAAAACACAATAGCAAAGCCCACCTTTAAAAGAAAACAAAAGAAAAAGCAATTAAGAAGGGCAAAATAAATAAAAAAGGGCAATCAAATGCAAAGGGATAAACAAAAACTTAAGTCCCAAGGGAAGAAATTTCAGAGAAGGAGGGTAGAAGCACTAGTCTCTCTGGTGTAGTCTAAGTTAGGACACAAATACAGCAAAGCATAAATGCTAGGTAGAAGTGCAGGAGGTGAACTATCGTATTTGGTGTGTTTGCAAGAGAAAAATATAGAAAACTTATAGCGTAGTAATGCAAGAGAAATAAAGAAGGAGGAAATTACCTATAGAGGCATAAAAGTGTAGCTAGAAGTGGCAAAAATGGTTAGTGAAAGCTTTGGAGTTTAAGGTATAGACAATGCATGAGCAAAGCAACAATGGTGGGTCGACAAGAAAGTGGTGAGCAAAAGCGTAAAAGCAAGAAGGCACTAAAAGTTTGCAACTGGTTTTTATAGAGGAATAGGGGCAAATCCAACGGCAAGGAACAATCAGGATTGATGGCCCAAATGGCAATTCGTGTCACTAAAGTGACTGTTACGGGTCTCAAGACTTTTTGAGATGGTAAACCATAATTATTGACATTATGATCATAATGACATGTGCAATACAGGTGACAATTGGCATGGGAAAATGGAAGGTCCTCTAGTAAAGTAGAGTGTGTAACCCTTGAGCGGGAAGGGGGGCAAATGACATAACCTAATTTAGTCAGCTCCTAGTTGATTGACCAAAGATTAGTGGAGTCGGTGTGTGACCTAGGTTGCCTTAGTTGATCGACTACTCCTATGGTCGAACGACCTAGGATGTGTCAAGGAAGAACTATGTGAACCAATTGTCTTAATAAACTAATGACAAAAAACATGATCAAACCAGTATAAATAATGTGACAGCACCAACAATCTAGTAAGATTCCCGCAAGCATATCCAACGCGTTGAAAATATGTGGTCACACGCCATTCTCCCAATGGCATGCCAATTGGTACACTCGACACTTTTATATACCACTTAGCATTTACTCATTGGGGCATATGGTTTTGCATTACTTGAAACTCTACGTAGATACTAACTTAGCCATTAGAGCGTATTTAGTGGACCACTTCCATCATGTATGATTAACTTTCTGTGCTTATAGGTTCTCATTTCTTTGAACCCTTCTCCACTGTCTAGCTTCAATATCTCGTGGAGTTTCATTCATGATAAAAAAAGTGATGTGTTTTTTTTAAAGTTTTTCATTTTTTCTGCATATTCAATTTAATTTTCTCCTTGTAACTTTTATATTCTGAAGTGAATTTTTGCTTGCTATTTTCACCGTATAAATGCTCTAGTATTGTTCAAAAGTAAACGCATAAGTCTTTTTGTATCAAATAAAAAAATATGTAAATCTTTTAAATTTGCCACAATGTTTTCAAACCAAATTCTGCCCTTGTGTAAAGTGACCATTGTTTATAACAAATTTAATACAGAAATATCCAAACAGTGAAAAGAATATGGGACAAGAATTTACAAATATACTTACAAATTTTTTCAACTCTCAAGTAGCAAAAATGTGAGCTGTTTAGGTATACTTTTCTATATTTTAGTTCCGCTGTTTTTTTTTTCATTCCAAAATTTTCTATAATATTAAAATTTTTCAATAAATCAAATACAATTATTCATGAATAAAGTTAGAAAAATACATCACTTTCCTTTTTTTTTTGTCGACTCAAATATTAAAATTATTTTATTATGAAAATAGTTCTGAATGATAAAGAGATAAAATAGAAGAAAAAGATAAACATCAATTATAAGGCTGAATTTCTTTCTTATTTAATTTCAATTCTAACATTAATTGAGATGAATTGCAATCATCAGTTGAATATTATATTAGTTGTGTAAAATTAATGTAATTATATAAATGTTGTGGTGTTGTCAATTAATTCCCATCCATTATATTTAAGGTTACCACTTAGTTGTAAAAGAGTTAAAAACCTGCGTGTGTCAACTTGACTATCGAGTACAATGCCTTGGTAAAGTCCAAGGAGATCTCTTCCATCTAAGTATATGGAAGGTGAACCCTAACATTTTAGGCAATTAGATATTGAAATTAATGGTATTTGTTAAATAAATTTTAACTAATTTAAGAGGTTTTAATTATTTGAGCAAGTCAATATACTATTTTAGTATTTAATAAATGATTGTTTGAATCAGTAGATTGATCCTGAAATAGCTAAGTAATCTAATAATTTATAATTATTTATTTCCTAGGAAAAATCTAATAAATAATATGTTAAAATGTAAAAATATTATTAAAGTAAAAGAACATTCAAATAAATAATAATATATATTCTTATATATCATTTTACATATAAATAGTAATATCATGATTTTCTTTGAAATTAATTTTGATAATAAAATAACTTTTTGGAGAAATATGAAAAGGTAAATTTTAAAATTTTGGGAATTTCAAAACTATGAATTCTGAGAAATGAAGTGTTCAAAAATAGTAAAAATAAATTATATGAATTTAGGAATTCTCAGAAACTGACAATCTCTATTTCAAATGCTTATATAATAAAATTTGTGTTTTCGAGATTTAATTTCTAGAAAAATTTTGAGAGTTCAAAACTAGGGCTATGGTTACCCAACCAATGCAAATTTATAATTATTATGAAGGTAATTAATTTAACTAAATTGCATTAAAATTTCATAGCCATTGCCTATCGATGAGTGTGTTAAATTGGGACATAAAATTGAGCAAAAAAAGAAAAGAGAAAAAAAAAAGAAGCTTGCCTAAGAAGAGTCAAAGGTGGAAGTTGACTCAATTTTTGCCATTTTTCCCTTTAAAAGTTGGTTCTTTTTCTTCTTCTCTAGCTCATTTCCAATTGCATTCCATGCTTCAACTTGAGAGCTCTCTCTCTCTCTCTCTCTCCAAGTAAATATCTCAATCTTTCATATTAATTTCTTATGTTTTCATTGCTAACTCATCTTTATTCTCTCTTCAATTCGACACCAAAATCTTATTGATTCATTAAGAATAAACTGAGTTATGAATCTTTGAATTTAAAAGTTACTATTCATTTCACTATTTAACCCATAAATCAATATGCATTTTTGATTTTTTAAAACTTAGATCTTTTATTTCTAGCTTGTTTCTATGGAGTGAATCCATAATCTAATAGTATTTGATTGTTTGATGAAAGAAAAACCTTGAAAAATTCAAGAAGCTAACATGCTCTTCTTTCTTGCTCTTAAAAAGCATTGAAGACCTATGTTGGATTAGTTTTGATCTCTTATTTTCAACCCTTACATGAGTTATTCTTACCTTTCTTATGATATAATGTGATTATTTGATTATGATCCTCTAAATGCTTGTGTAAGTCAAAGAAAATGGGTATATGTGATTGTATAGCAAAGTTTGAGTTTGATTGGACTTGTTGATATAAATTTGGTTTTATGCTTGGAAAAGTTAGAATTTATGCTTGTTTAACCTTCTAAAACAATGGTATATTGAACCTATATGATTTGGTGAAAATTGGAAACTATTTCCCCTATTTTGGCTGTTGCTCTTCTACATTTCTAGAGTTCGCGAGTTGAATTGTCATATTTACACTAATCCCACGATCATACTCATAGAAACTAAGTTGTATTATGCTTTACAATTCAAATTGAAAATCTAACTAGTTTTTTGCAAATCTAACAGGCTTTTTATGATTTGAATCAAACCTTCCTTACCCTATTTCACAATTCTAATCGTGATTTTAATCATGTACATACTTTGGACTTCCCAAAAGTCTACAATTTTGGACAAGCAGACTTGTATTTTTGCATTGAACCATTGCAAGTGGAATCAAAACCTTTTTATTTGAATCCCATGATTCTACTCAAATTTCAATAGCAATCATGCTCACCATTTTGATCGCACCTCAAGATTTAGACATCTTATTTAGCTTAAATTCATTTCTCTCTCAAACAACTCTCATATCCTTGACCTAACCTCATATAAATCCTAATCAATTTCCAGCATGATTGTTAATGAGTTCTAAATGAGCAAATCATAAGCTAATATTAATGAATCTACTAATTGTATATATATCTATATTGAGGCTATTGCAACAACCTTGATAGTTATGGTGATAATGTGAATTATCTAACATAATTATTATGAGATATGATACTATTTGAAACCATGAAAATTCCCCATGAAACATGAGATGATGAATGATGATAATGAGATGTGATTGATGTGATGAGATGGGGGTATATGAACTGTATCCCAAATATGCACTTTTTGATATGGAGCAAGGGATAAGGTAGATAAAGCTAGTGATTATGCATGATAAGGCTAGAAAGGAGTTATAAGGAGAATTTTGATTGTTATTATTTATTTTGCTTTTTTCCTGAATTGTTATTAAGAGAAATATTGAATGAGATATAATGTGACTTGATAACATGATGATTGATGATGACGGCTTAAGGCCATAGGAAAATCAGGATTCTTTATAATGTGTTAATAATAATGTGGTGTGATGTCATTCAAAGGTTAGTCTCTAGGACTTATGACTTATTTATTAAACTTAGTATGAAATATGATTATATGGCTATGATGTGCAGATATATTGTTATTGTTGAGAAATTCATAATTTAAGTATGAATTTATCTTACTGAGCTCCAGACTCACTCATCTATAGACTATGTTTCAAATTCTCAAGGATTTGCAACTATTCCACCCCATGATAAGACAGGATGAATCCTATGGAAATTATTGCCAATATTTTTACTACCACTTTAAAAAGTCCCTAAGAGTGTACTAAATCAAGATTCACTACATCATCATTTTAAATTTAGCTGGATGTGAGGTTTTACACAAAGTTAAGATTATTCCTTTTGAACCCTTAAATATCCTTTTGATGATGGCCATGGTTTGGTTTGACCTTTAGGGTTTCAATCATCTATCTATATATTTTGCCAACCTTTTGAAAAATCTATAACTAGACTGACCATAGAATACCCCAAAGGCTTAGTTAGTTTATCCTATGCTTTGGTTTCATGACAAGACATAGGTTAATTTCACTTTTTGGTTGCCTTTGTCCTTGTGGAAATATGTGGAGTGGTGTAGGGTTTATCTCCTAGATCTGATTAGTTATTGGTATACATCTTTTAGAAGCTTATAGAAAACTTGTTGAAACTAATATTTAAATTGGCATATGCCTGTTGGGCAATGCCTTTATACATAATAAAGTATGTTTATATTCCATTATGTCTATCTTTCTTTCTATAAGTTTATTATTTCTCAACTAACCATTCAAGAGTAAATGAATGTCATTCAAAAGTATTGACATGATTACGACTAGGAAAGTATAAAAGTGATAGTAGTGACATGTTAGCAGCTAGTGATTATCAATTAGAGATTGATATTCATATCCGTCATGGTCAGGGATTTGGGTCGTGACATAAACAAGTAATAAGAATCAATTGATTTTACTAAATATGTTTATATAAATAGTTAATCTTATTAGTTGGTTAAATTATCTAATACAATTAGCCATTAGCTAATGATTATTCAATTGTCATGGTCGATCAAATTAGAAATTTATAAAATTGAGTTACCTAAATACTTGTAGCATATGGCAAACTCAGGTCGAACCCAAAGATCATTTGTTAGATGATATCAATCAATTAGGAGTTAGAAATGGGGGGGTTGGTAGAAACTAAATCTAACAGAAAACTACACTACAAAATAGAAACTAAAACTACAAATAACAAGCAACCAGCCAAGGGAATCAACTTGAGATTAATGCTTCCTTGATTACTAAA